>MU666452.1:7973-38436 GCA_026770625.1 Nicotiana glauca | reverse complement strand
AGCCACTGCTTGTGCTTTCATCGCAGTACGGGTCACGTAGACAATATCAAACTCCATGAGCAAGATTTGCCACTTTGTGAGCCTCCCAGTGGGCATGGGTTTCTGAAAAATGTACTTCAAGGGATCCAACAGCGAGATGAGATAGGCAGTATATGATGACAAGTAATGTTTCAATTTTTGCACAACCCAGGTTAAAGCACAACACGTTCTCTCAAGCTGCGTGTACTTTACCTTGTAAGATGTGAACTTCTTGCTGAGGTAGTAAATTGCCTGTTCTTTCTTTCCTGTGACATCATGCTGCCCCAGTACAAAACCAAAAGTGTTATCCAAAACTATCAGATGAAGGATCAAGGGTCTTTCCGGCTCTGGCAGAACCAACACAGGTGGACTGGCCAAATACTCTTTAATCTTGTCAAATGCTGCCTGACATTCATCCGTCCATTTGACCGCAACATCTTTCTTTAGCAACTTAAAGATTGGCTCGCAAGTCGTTGTAAGTTGGGCAATGAACCTACTGATATACAGTAAATGAACCCAGGTATATCTTGAATGATCATTCACAATGGTCAAGAAAAAATGCTTCCTATCATGCGTAGGGAGATCATCCACAATGGTCAAGAAAAAATGCTTCCTATCATGCGTAGGGAACTTGTAAGGTCCCCAAATATCCATATCTAAATGTAGCAAAGGACTGACACTTCTAGAACAGCTCCTAGGAAAACCCAACCTACTTTGCTTAGCCAAAGGACAAATTGAACAGTCATTATTTACCGTCAAATCTAATGTGCATGCTGTAAACACTTTATATGCTTCATTGTGCTAACAGAGGCATGTCCTAATCTCTGATGCCAAAGATGTCCATCAATTTCTGGCTTTTGAGTGGTTACTGTTGATATCCGCTTCAATACTCTTGCTATGTGCTCATCCTTCACCACATACGGGCCTCTTTTTTCCTAACCAATCCCCTTAGCCTGCCACTCCAAAGGTCGTGAAATACACAAAAATCAGGATAAAAATAGATAGAGCAGCAAAGTTCCTTTGTGAGTTTGGATACAAACATTAAATTAAAACTGAAGTCTGGGACAAACAACACATTTTTCACTTCCAAATCCTTAAGAAGAGTTGCATTACCAATATGTGTGATGTCACCAATAGGCAATTGTACATGCTCTCTGTTCGTCTTTGTCACGACCCCAACCCGGTCGTGATGGCGCCCAGCACACTACTAGGCAAGCCCGACCATTAATAGAAATTTCCCCAATTAACCCAACAAATAAAAGCAATACTTATCAAAGTAAAAGTTCAAAATACTGATAAAATACGAAAATCTGACAGATACACCGAAACAGCCCGACTAGGACCCGGTGTCACGACCAAGAGCCTCTAAAGACAGTATATCATACTATTACAAGTCTGTCTGATACTGAAAATGCAAAAATAAAGAAAATGATAGAAGGGAGAATCCTCGGCTGCANGCCATTGTTACCTGACCAAAGTGTTTCAGTGTCATTGTTACCACTAGTCAGTCATTGTTACCTGACTGGTCAGTCTGTGTTACCTGACCGAAACACATACAACAATGTCATTGTTACCACTATTCATATCAAAGGGGTACCCCGCGCTCACTGTGGGTGCGCAGACTCCGGAGGGGCTCCTTCAGCCCAAGCGCTATCAATAAAGCCTGAATAATGTCAACACAAGGCCTGAAAGCCTGCTCTCAATCCACTCGAGGCCTGAAAGCCTCCTCACAGAACACTCGAGGCCTGAAAGCCTCCTCACAGAACACTCGAGGCCTGAAAGCCTCCTCACAGAACACTCGAGGCCTGAAAGCCTCCTCACAGAACACTCGAGGCCTGAAAGCCTCCTCACATAACACTCGAGGCCTGAAAGCCTCCTCACATCACTCATCATGCCCTCACATATGGCCCTCGGCCCCAATCAGTCCAAAAATAGTCAAAAAGCCCCTCGGGCATCTGTAAAACAGTGATACTCAGCTCAAATGATAGTTCAAATATCAGTTAAAACTTCAGGTTTGAGTAAAATATAGCTGAGTTCATAAAACAGCGTAAATCACACGGACTGAGTTCAAATAGTATTTCAAACGGTGAGGGAACACAGTGATGATAATTCATAAAGAGTTCAAACAATCGGTAATAAGCCCCAAGTCATAATGATAGCAGCAAATCATTGCAAATACGCAGTAAAAACCAACAACCGGGAGGACCAATTAACGATCCCCAATGGTGCTCTACCCCACACTCAGGTCCAGCGTGCAAGTCACCTCAATACAACACTAGGATGTGCAAATCTGGGGTTTTAAACCCTAAGAATATCATTCACAAGTATTACTCACCTCTAGCCGGCCGATAATCTAGCTCGCCAAGCCTTTCCCTCTCGTATCTACCTCCTCGAGCGTAGAATCTGATCAAAACCATAAGGGATACATCAAAATAGGCTAATGGAACATAACCCAATCGAAATAACTCGAAAAACATCCAAAAACACGAAGTTGGCAAAACCCGAGCCCCGGGCCCACTTCTCAAAAAATTACAAAATTCACATTTCCGGAATCCTCGTCTTGCCAAGAGTCCATACATATAAGATACGCAAGAATCGGAGTCCATTTGACCCCTCAAATCATCACTTTACTCTTTCTTAGGCTTCAAGAAAAAAACCTCCATTTTTACCCTTTGATTCCTTCAATTTTCATTGATTAATTCAGGTTTTTACACTATAATATCATAATCCAAGTCCAAATATCCATAACTGATGATTATCCTTCGAAGCCTCTTCAAAATCGCCTTAGTTCGCACCCCAAAATGATTTTACACTTCTGAAATTCGAATACACTGACTTCACTAAACCCTCTGACATTTTCGCTTATGCGGTCCCGCTACCGCTTCTGCGGATTCCTGACCGCTTCTGCGGTTTCACATAAATTCCAACGGACCGCTTCTACGGTCTTATACCGCTTCTGCGGTAGACGCCTTTGCGATCAAAGAACCGCTCTGCGGTCTCAACAATAACCTAGGACCGCTTATGCGGAGTCCGTTTTTGCGGAAAAATAGTCCGCTTTTGCGGAAAATGCCCAGGCCTCAAAGGGCCGCTTCTGTGATCACTCAACCGAATCTGCGGGACCGCTTAAGCGGCTCTTCAACCGCAGATGCGGGAACAACAGAAGCCTTAACATCTGCTGCATTTCCTAGCATCCAAACTCCCGATTCATCATCCGAAACCATCCCGAGGCCCCTGGGGCCCCAACCAAAAACACCAACTCACTCCAAAACATCATACGAACTTGTTCCAATCATAAAAACACGACTCTTAACACAAAAATCACCAAATCACGACGGATTCAAGCCTAAATTCAACTAAAGCTTCCGAATCTCACATTCGATCAAAAACCCAACCAAACGACATCCGAATGACCTGAAAATTTGCAGACATATCCAAAATCGACTAACAAAGCTACTTTAACTCTCGGAAATTCCATTCCTACCCCCGGATCAAAATCTCACCTATCAACCGGATTTCGCCAAAATTCCAACTTAGCCAATTCAAGCCTATTTCTACACCGGACCTCCAAATTCAATTCCGATCACTCTCCTAAGTCACAAATCATCTCTCGAAGCTAATCGAACCACCGGAAATCATATCCGATCCCTCTAACCACTTAGTTAACTTCCAGTTGACTTTTCTGAAACAAACTCCCTTCTAAGAGGCTATGTGCCTTATTTTCAACCAGAGCCAACTCAATTACACCCGATCGACTCTAATACTGATATAGCAACATGAAGCAACACAGTAAGAGGAAAATGGGGCGGTAACTCACGTGACGACGGGCCGGGTCGTCACAGTCTTTCAACTTAGTTTTAGAGTGCAATAAATCTAATTAGGCAGTTATGTGATGAGTTGCGCCAGAGTCAACTATCCACTCACTATTAGAGCAATTAGCCATTAATAAAGTGGTAATACCTGCCATGTTCCCTCGAGGTATAGAGGAATCCTTGTTCAGCATATTCAGAATTGTTGGTATTGATCTTCAGTGAAGAAGTGCCCTGCTACATGGTCACAACTTGTTCCTTTTCCTCCACTCATCTGTATTTGTTGCTCATGCCTAAGAACACCAGTAACATTGTTAGCCACAACTTGCCTCTTTGCCTTAAAATCCTATGGATACCCTATCAGTTCATAGCAATTTTCCTTCAAATGCCCATTCTTATGACAATAATCACATATTATGAAAGGTTTTTTTCCTTCATAGAGTTGCCCTCGGCCAGTTTGCATGCCAATTGGATCTCCTCTAGCAGTTATTCCTCGAACAACTTGCATAGCAGTTGTTTCTCCTTTAACAACCAATGTTGGATATGGACTTGACCTTTCACTTTCATCTTTAATAATCAAGGCATAGGCCTGATTTAGAGTTGGTTCTGTTGTTTTCATTAGAATTTGTCTCCTTGCCTTGATCATAGGATTCATTGAGGCCACTCAGAAATTGAAGCAACCTGTATTGATGAAGATGCACAATATAATCATTCGACTTCACAGAATCACAGTGTCACAACCCAAAATCCCTCCAAAGGAGTCGTGATGGCACCTGGTCTCTAAACTAGGTAAGCCTAACATTAACTGAGATTACATTTTTATTTGCTAACTTTAATTTAAATAACTCTTAACAAATTACAATTCCCAAAACCGGTGGTACAAGTCATAAGCCTTTCTAGGAGAGGTTATACAAAATAAATACATCACTGTTCCGAAACAAAAGGAAAAATTGGAAATATGTACAAGTGAAGGTGACTCCCAAGCCTGCGAACCTTGCAACATGTTTACCCTGAGTCTCCATCGCAAAAATCCGCATAGCTACTACCGATCAAATACCTAGATCTATACACAAAATGTACAGAAGTGTAGTATGAGCATACCACGGCGCTGCTCAGTAAGTATCATGACTAACCTCGGTGGGGTAGTGATGAGAAATAGTCCAGACACCTACTGGTCGAATAAATTGAACATGATATGATAATAAACTATCAACCTAAAGATGACAAAGTAATATCAATAGCAGGGAAAGAACAAACTACAATCAGTAGAAACAATAAAGGGAAACACGAATGGAAAACGAAAGATAACCAAATAGATTAACAAGAACATAGATGGAACACAGACAAGTAAAAATGCACTCAATTAAGGAAGGCGATGTCAGCTCAATAAATCATATCATATCTGATGCACAATTCCAGCCATCTCAAACTCGATGTCTCATTTCATAACCTCAATTACCAAACCTTTAGCACATCCGGCACCTTGTGCCCACATATTATTATCTCACTTTGCACAACAATGTTCTCATGTAACTCCGTACATAGGGTCCATAACCAATGCAATAAAGATGTTCAAGGAGTCTCACCATAAAGTAGAGTACAACTTCTAAACCAATTAGGAACTCAACAAGAAAAGATGAAGTTATTTTTAGAAATCATTTGAATAAAGAAAGTAAAATTTTAAATTAAAATACAACATCAAATGAATTATTAACTTTAACATGGGATTTAATAATTTAACTTAGTAGAAATTCCATTTTAAGTCATATACAACCTCAGACGGTTTAAGGGAATTTAGTTGCGTAACTAATTGAATTAAAAATGAAACAATTATTGAATTTCAAGTATTGAAATATATATATATATATATATACGGCGAAGTATTGAAAACACTATACGGTTCCATCACAAAGGATCACAACAATAAAGGAATCTGAACAGTAAAAACACCTTAATTGATAATAACGAATAAACACAAGGAAACAGAAAGTGCACGGCATCATCCTTCGTGCTTTATCACTCTTCCTCACCATATGCATAAATAGAAATGTGCACAACATCACCCTTCGTACTTTAACTCTTTCATAACATGGCACGGCATCACCCTTTGTGCTTTAACTCTCATAATCATGGCAGGCATCACCCTTCATGCAGTAACTCTCATAATCATGGTACGACATCACCCTTCGTGCATTAACTCTTATAATCATGGCACGACATCTCGTGCATTAACTCTTATAATCATGGCACGACATCTCGTGCATTAACACACTCTCACAATATCATGCACGGCATCACCCTTCGTGTTTTATCACTCTTCCTCACCTAAACAATAGAAGCAATACATCCCGGCAAAGGAATCAACAATATGAAAAATACGGCAAGGGAATCAACAACAATCCAACAATCCAACCACAAGGAATTCCACCACCAAGAGTATGAATACACGGCAACAAGAGAATCATGGAAAAACCAAGACGCGGAATAACATTAACAAAACAACAAGATATAATAAGCACGTGATAACTACACCGGTGACCACAATAATTTGAACACCTAGCATATATGCACGGGGTCATAGAGGAATTCACAATTAAGGGATAACAAAATAATAAGGAGATCAATCACTTCAATTAAGGCAAATAAGGCCAAGTAACAAGTAAGAGTTAGAGGAAAGCTAACAACATCATATAGAGCATATAGAGGTAAAACAAACAATTAGGAAACCCAATCATATTGGAAAACTCCTCACTTAATGAACATAAGGACCTAAGAACCCTAAAGGCAAATTTCCTACAAGTTAGAGCACACACTCGTCACCTCGCGTGCACGGACTACAAATAACATAGAAGACTCAAATCCTAAGGGGAAGTCCCCCACAAAAGGTTAGGCAAGATACTTACCTCAATCCGGCCAATTCAATATTCAATTTAGCTTTTCCTTAATCAATTCATCAGCGCTCAGCTTAATCTAACCAAAAACGACTTGAATACATTAAACAATGCAAGAGAAAAAATTTCAATTAACAAAACTATGATTATTACATAATTTGCAAAAAAGTCAACTCCCCCGGCCCGCACCTCGGAACCCGACAAAATTTATAAAAACCGAATACCCATTCTGATACGAGTTCACCCATACAAAAATTATCCAATTCCGAAACCATTTGGTCCTTCAAATCATCATTTTACATTTTTGAAAGATTTCACAATTTTCCCCAAATTTTCCTTTAGATTCCCATGAATTTGATGTTAAAAGTAAGATATAATAAAAAATATAGTTGGAAATTCATTAGAGACACTTAACCAATATCTTCTCTCAAAATCGCCCACTCTCGGACCTAGGGTTCAAACTATGATAAAATGAAGCAAAAACCCGAGTTAGTAGTTACACAACTGAAAACCAGCTGCAGATGTTGCATTTGCGATCCAAGGTTCGCAATAAGCGAAGAAAGCCTTTGCAATTGCGAACAAGGAAGGGCTGGAAAAGGTCGCATTTGAGACAAAAAGTTCGCAATTGCAAACTGGGCATCGGAATTACGATGGAAATGTTCGCAATTGCGACCATACCAGAAGCAACAGTTTTTCCCCACACAAAAATGAGCATAACTTCCTCACACGAAATCCAAATTTGATGATTCTTTTTGCTATGGCTCCGCTATTACGATATGGATCTAATAGTTCAATAAAAACTGAATTTGGAGCTCATTTGCTTAATGTGGTACCCTTTATTCCCAAAGAAACGATGTTGAAACATCAAATAAGAGCGCAATACAACCCGAAACACACCCGAGACCACTGGGACCCCGTCCAATCACACAATTGAGTCCCATAACATAACACGGACCTGCTCGAAGCCTCAAATCACATCAAACAATGCTAAAACCATGTATCCGGAAACCCGATTTCGAGGTCGTTTACTCAAAAGCCAAATTCCGGTCAAACTCTCACTGCTTAGGCTTCCAAAACTGGATTCTTTCTTCCAATTGGACTCCGATTCATCCGGAAATAGAATCTAACCATGCACGCAAGTCGATACACATAATATGAAGCTACTCGCGACCTTAAACTGCCGAACCAAACAAAATTGCTCAAAACCAGTCGGGTCATTACATCCTCCTCCACTTAAACATACGTTCGTCCTCGAACGTGCCCGGAGTCGTTCCAACGCCATCGAACCACTGCATGAGCTCCTCATACATACACCCAGGGGTGATTCCCCATCACCCAACCTATGGACAATGTCACTTAACTGAAGGTCTCATCTCATCCTTAGTCCATAATGTTAGAACAGAGCCCAAACCTCAACATCTGAAATTCATCGTAGGACCCAAATTCCATATCATCACACTGAATACACCCGAACAAGCTAAATCGAGCAAAGAATTCCAATCCAGGATACAATCACATGTTGTTCCACACAAATCACATACTCGAAGCATTAACCTTTGACCACCATAGCTTCTCAAATAACATCCTGGATGCCGGAAATACGCTTCTCATTGAATACAACCTTGTTCCGGACTTCCACAACACTGGCCATGATAAAGAAACATGCGAAAACTCATAGCCACCCATGAAGTCAACAAGTCAAGAAATTCTTTCGCCCGCCAAGGCCCATTACCCAAATCTTAGCAGAAACACCCTCTTACTTCCAAACACTCATCACCCTCAATAATGTAGTACCAATCTCAGGTTTCAGAACCTTATCTCGGCTAATACAAGCAGCGCAACTAACAACTCATCACGGAACCACACAGATTCTCACACTACACTGTTTGAACGCCAAACCAGCAATAACTCAATTACGCGGCACAAATAAAGGAAAGCAAAGTAGAAGGATTATCTAACAAGTACAACATGTGTGATAACAAAAGTACAGTTTTTCATCAAATCATCCCACAAAGGGAAAACACAACACCAAATAAACATAAATGAAGGGTATCCCATATAACATCCGTCGCGGCGTGCAGCCCGCTCCTAGATACTGATCAAGCCAAAATGCTCGGGTTCACTGATCACATGAATACTGATATCAAGCATAGCAGAGTGCACAAGTACAACCGTGGGAACAATGAATAGAAGAAATGAAATATGAGAGAAGCAAGCACATATAAGGTGCTATGAGCAAATCAACACCACGAGGGCTATCTCGCCCGTATCACCATAAGACCTGAACAGAAATACAACATGCGTGGAGAATAATCATACAAACTCACTGCCTAACACATTATAAAAGAGTAGCACATAACATAGGCTATGGGCACAAATAATATCCATTATGCTTGATAACATAACCAAAATGACAATCTCACATAAGACACAAACTTGATCTGATACAAAATACATATTCTAGGTGATCTTCCAAATAGTCCCCAACCAAATCCTGATCCTTCCCAATTAGATACATATTCTTCAAAAAGATCCACATCAACCTATCGATAGTACATGCTATTAATTATCACATTAACATTTTTTCACAATCCGCAAATAGGAAATAGTCCACATATGAGGGCATCTAGCTCCAAACCCTTAGGAATACCAAAATTTCCATACCCAAACTCAACTATGCAAATCAAATGGCTGATACATCACTCAGACCCTATCATTTTGCTGAAGCACTCATATAGAATTTTTTGGCCGCGCAACAAAACATGAACCTCGAAAGCCTCAAAACCCAGTAATCACCATGCTAACGGCCACGCACCGCAAACCAAAAGTCAAGGTCCTTTCCAAAAATTCACACTCTTCACATATGATAGTCAAGAATGCCAACACTCTATTAATTTCAGATACTGATTCTGGAGAAAACCATAATATACCACATATTCCTTATGCCCTTAGTAGACACCCAACTCAAGCCGTTGTCAAACCATCGAGAGCCCTCCGAGATCTGCCCGCACGCAACTAAACCTTCAGGGATGCACCTTCCCAACTCAAACAAGTCACACAAACCGTCCATTCCAAGAGTGCTGCCACAAATACCGGTAGAGAATTCCTATTCAAAAGGACCAACTACTTCCATTGCCATTCTGACCCAACACCACAGAGCTGACCCATTTATTCGGATAGCCAATATGTAATAATCCCAATTAAAGCCCCAAATACAGATGATCTTAACACGAACCACATAGCCCAGAAGCTCACAAACCGCCACATTTCCTCTGAAGCACCCCGTTCTGCCACAACCACAATACCCACACTGAATAGACCTCTTGTGAATCTGAAGTTGTCCCTCCGACTCCCCCTGATGCCAAAATGTAGATCCATTAATGACGTAGAAATACTGTAAGCCCTAACATCATCTCGTGCAAGATCTAACACCTTAGTCATACACAAAATTCGGGAACCTACCAATACTACATATATATATACCTCCGGCCCAAAACGGATGTAAATCTGACGCTGCAATCTGAATGCCACTATCGGACTCCTCCACTTGGCGCAAAGCCATAGAAAACATCATCCGATGATCCGCAAAACGAACCTTCACCGCTCGAACAACACAAATCCCAAAGTACTCCAACACCACCAACTATCCTCAATCAACATCCACCTCGTGACCTTACCATAATCTCGACGACTAGTCAACCAATTAAACCTTCTCAAGCTCGCACTCATCAACCAGATGCCGAAAACTACTGCGTCTCCATATGAACAATTGAATAGTCTCTCAATACCTCTGTATCTTCAGTCTGGACAACACGTTGAGACAAGGTATGAGCATCCCTGACTCTCTCGTAGCCCGTCTGTAGCATCACGAACTACTAGCGCATAGCAGACACTGAGAGCATAATGTTATACACAAGTGGATGTAAGGAACATAAGTCATATACTTCAAGCTGAATCAATATCGCACGATAAGGAATGAAAGAAGTGGATTTTCCTAACAGTTCTCTAACCTCTCGAAGATAAGTACGGACGTCTTCGTACAGATCCGCAAGACTCTACTAAACCTGCTTATGACTCGCAGCACTTATGAATCTAGAGCTCTGATTCCAATTTGTGATGACCCAAAATCCCTCCGAAGGAGTCGTGATTGCACCTAGTCTCTAAACTAGGTAAGCCTAACATTAACACACTTAACAAATTACAATTCCCAAAACCGGTGATATAAGTCATAAGTCTTTCTAAGAGTGGCTATAAAAAATAAATACATTACTGTTTCGAAACAAAGGGAAATATTGGAAATATGTACAAGTGAAGGTGACTCCCAGGCCTGCAAACGCTGCAGCATGTTTACCTTGAGTCTCCACCGCAACGACCCCGTACAGCTACTACGGATCAAATACCTGGATTTGTACACAATAATATACAGAAGTGTAGTATCAGCACACCACGGCGGTTCCCGATAAGTATCAACACTAACCTCGGTGGTGTAGTGGTGTAGTGAAGAGGAACAGTCCAGACACCTACTGGTCGAATAAATTAAACAAGATATGATAATAAACTATCAACCTAAAGATGACAAAGTAATATCAATAGTATGGAAAGTACAAACTACAATCAGTAGAAACAATAAAGGGAAACACGAATGGAAAACGAAAGATAACCAAGTTGATTAACAAGAAGATAGCTGGAATATAGACAAGTAAAAATATACTCAATTAAGGAAGGCGATGTCAGCTCAATAAATCATATCATTTCTGATGCACAATTCCAGCCATCTCAAACTCGATGTCTCATTTCATAATCTCAATTACCAAACCTTTAGCACATCCGGCACCTTGTGCCCAACAATATTCTCATGTTACTCCGTACATAGGGTCCATAACCAATGCAATAAAGATGTTCAAGGAGTCTCTTTTATATAACATAAAGTAGAGTACAACTTCTAAACTAATTATGAATTCAGCAAGAAAAGATGAAGTTGTTTTTAGAAATCATTTGAATAAAGAAAGTACAATTTGAAATTAAAATACAACATGGAATGAATTATTACCTTTAATATGGGATTTAATAATTTAACTTAGTAGAAATTCCATTTTAAGTAAAATACAACCTCAGACGGTTTAAGGAATTTTATTGAGTAACTAATTGAATGAAAAAAGAACACTTATTGAAATTTGAAGTATATATATATAAAAAAAAAAAATACGGCGAAGTATTGGAAACACTATGGGGTTCCATCACAAAGGATTACAGCAATAAAGGAATCTAAACAGTTAAAACACCTCAATTGATAACAACGAATAAACACAAGGAAACAGAAAGTGCACGGCATCACCCTTCGTGCTTTATCACTCTTCCTCACCATATGCATAAATAGAAATGTGCACCGAATCACCCTTCGTACTTTACCTCTCTTATAATCATGGCACGGCATCACCCTTCATGCATTAACTCTCATAATCATGGCACGGCATCTCGTGCATTAACACTCACTCACAATATCATGCACGGCATCACCCTTCGTGCTTTATCACTCTTCCTCACCCAAACAATAGAAGCAATACATCCCGGCAAGGGAATCAACAACAATCCAACCACAAGGAATTCCACCACCAAGAGTATGAATACACGGTAACAAGACAATCGCGGAAAAACCAAGAAGCACAATAACCTTAACAAAACAACAAGACATAATAAGCACGTGATAACTACACCGGTGACGACAATAATATGAACACCTAGCATACATGCACAGGGTCATAGAGGAATTCACAATTAAGGCAAATAAGGCCAAGTAACAAGTAAGAGTTAGAGGAAAGCTAACAACATTGTATGGAGCATATAGAGGTAAAACAAACAATTAGGAAACCCAGTGTTTTGAAAAGCGAGCGCTTTGTCGCTTTAAGCGAGAAGCGAGACGAAGCGAGAAGCCATCGCTTTTTCCTTACTGAAGCAAAACGACCAGATGAAGCAATCGCTTCAGCCAAGAAAGCGAGAAGCGACCCAGAAACGAGAAGCGCGAAAGCGCTCGCTTCTGCTCAGAGGGTCATTTTTTTAAAAAAAAAATTGGGTCTTTGTTTTTATTATAAAAAATAGACCCAACGAAACAAAGTCCCACAGTGAAAAAATATTCTGTCTTGTTTCCAAAAATTATATGTTAGCAGCAACAACCATCTAGGGTTCCAGCTTGCAGGATTCCAGGTACTTCTTCTTCTTCTTCTTCTTCTTCTAGGGTTCCATCCTCCAGGAGGTATACTACTTCTTCTTCTTCTTCTAGGGTTCCATCCTCCAGGAGGTCTACTTCTTCTTTTTCTTCGTTTTTAGTTTTTGTCGACCAGCACAACGCTGGTTCCCCCCTCTTATTTTTCTTATTTATTAATTTAATATGGACTATTTCCTTTATTCCAATCGCATAATTGTACTGGTAATTGGAAAGACTTGCATATTTTTTGCATGTCTCATTTTTCCCCTGCTTTTGCACTTTTCAACAGTAAATGTCCTTGTATACTTTTGTAAATCCAAAGAATAGATGGGCCTTCTTTCTATGGCCAAAGGACATCTTAGCAGTTGGTGTCACATGAAAGTGACACATGCTTTCACAAATTTCCAAGTGTCTGCCCCAACTTTTAACACAAAGGACAAGAAACCATTTCATTAATAACAAAACAAGAAATATGAAAATATAATATATAAATTATTTATAAATATAAAAATATAATATTCTCTTGGGACTATACAGGACTACATAGGAAAATTTAAACTATTATAAATTGAGAGTTGTATTTGAGTATTTGGAAGAAAGTTAACACACACACACACTATTATAATGTGTATGTGTGTGTTATTTTTTCTATTTATTTGATTTGTTTAATGTGTATTTCAGTTTATAAAATTAATTATTACTATATGTTTGACCCAAAAAAATTAATTATTATATACTTGTTATATTTTCAGTTTATTTGATTAATTTTATATCTATTTTCAGTTTATAAAATTAACTATTATATATATGTTATTTGTTTATTTATATTGGGTCTTTGCAAGGTTTACTATATATTTTTTAAGAATTGCGCTTCACTTCAATAAAGTGTGCGCCTCACTTTGCGCTTTGCTTTTGAAGCGAGACGAGCCCCTGTCGCTTTTTTGCGCTTCTCACTCTCATAAACACTGAGGAAACCCAATCATATCGAAAAACTCCTCACTTAATGAGCATAAAGACCTAAGAACCCTAAAGGCAAATTTCCCATAAATAAGTCCGATCACACACTCGTCACACCGCGTGCACGGACTACAATGAGCATAGAAGACTCAAATCCTAAGGGGAAGTCCCGTGCACAAGGTTAGGCAAGATACTTACTTCAATCCGACCAATTCAATACTCAATTTAGTTTTTTCTTTACCAATTCATCAACGCTCGGCTCAATCTAGCCAAAAACGACTTGAATACATCAAACAATGCAAGGGGAAACAATTTCAATTAACAAAATTATGATTCTTACACAATTTCCAAAAACTCAACTCCCCGGGCCCGCACATTAGAACCCGACAAAATTTATAAAAACTGAATACCCATTCCGATACAAGTTTAACCATACAAAAATTATCCAATTCCGATAATATTCGGTCCTTTAAATCATCCTTTTATATTTTTGAAAGATTTCACTATTTTTCCCAATATTTCCTTTAGATTCCCATGAATTTGATGTTAAATCTAAGATATAATGACAAAATATAGTTGGAAATTCATTAGAGATACTTGCCCAATGATTTGGTATGAAAATATTCACTCAAAAATCGCCCACTCTCTGACCTAGGATTCAAAATATGATAAAATGAAGCAAAAACCCGAGTTAGTAGTTACACAGCTGGAAACAAGCTGCATATGTCGCATTTGCGATCCAGGGTTCGCAATTGCGAACCCTCGCAAAAGCGAAGAAAGCCTTTGCAATTGCGAACAAGGAAGGGCTGGAAAAGGTCGCATTTGCGACAAAAAGTTCACAATTGCGATGGAAATGTTCGCAATTGCGACCATACCAGAAGCAACAATTTTTTCCCCACACAAAAATGAGCATAACTTCATCATACAATGTCTAAATTCGATGATTATATTTTGTGGGGCTCCATAATTACGATACGGATCTAATGGTTCAATAAAAACTTAATTTGGAACTCATTTGTTTAAAGTGGTACCCGTTATTCCCAAAGAAACAACGTTGAAACATCAAATAAGAGCGCAATACAACCCGAAACACACCCGAGGCCCCCGGGACCCCGTCCAATCACACAACTGAGTCCCATAACATAACACGGACCTGCTCGAAGCCTCAGATCGCATCAAACAATGCGAAAACCATGAATCGCACTCCAATTCAAGCTTAATGAATTTTAAATTTTCAAACATCTACTCTCGATGTTTAAACCTATCAAATCACGTCCGATTGACCTCAAATTTTGCACACAAGTCATATTCAACATTACGGACCTACTCCAACTTCTGGAATCAAAACCTGACCCCAATATTAGAAAGTCCACTTCCGGTCAAACTTCTCAAAAACCTTCAAATTTTCAACTTTAGCCAAATGACTCCAAAATGACCTACGGACCTCTGAATTTACTTCCGATCACGTTCCCAACATCAAAATCACCATACAGAACTATTCCCAGACTCGGAATCCCAAACGGACATCGACAACAGTGAAATGCACTTCAACCCAAATTTATGAAATTCGTCCAAAAATGCTAACTTGGAATAAGTGCCGAAATGTTCCCGGGTCTTCCAAAATCCGATCCGGACATACGCCCAAGTCCAAAATTATCATACAAACCTACTGGAACCTTCGAATCCTGATTTCGAGGTCGTTTACTTAAAAGTCAAATTCCAGTCAAACTCTCACCGCTTAGGCTTCCAAAACTGGATTCCTTCTTCCAATTCGACTCCGATTCATCCGGAAATAGAATCCAACCATGCACGCAAGTCGATAGACATAATATGAAGCTGCTCGTAACCTCAAACTGCCGAACCAAACAAAATTGCTCAAAACGACCAGTCGGGTCGTTACACACAGGAAATAGGCTCTTTGCCTTTTTAAGGCAGGGGTACATCATGCGTACACTCTACCCTCTCCAGATCCAATTTGTGAGACTACACTAGGTATGTTGTTGTTGACTTCACACGGTCACATCCAGGTGAAGGAACCAATGCATCATACTCTGATCACAGCTCTTTCAACTTTGTAAATTAAGTGTCCACAAAATCTTTTCCCTATGAGATTGTTGCAATCTCTCTATGCAATTGGAAGATCCTTACATGATTAACCTTATCAAACCTCTCTTTTAGGTCCTTCCAAACTAGATGAGCATCAGATGCATATAGGTGATTCCACTAACTAGGTTATGCGATACAGTAGTCATGATCTAAGAGAGGACAATTGCATTGCATGTCTTCCATTCCTCGTGTAGTTCCTTCTTAAAGCAATCCTTTTTACAAGTACCAATCACAAACCCTAATTTTTGCTTAGCTAGAAGTGCAATTCGCATTGTTATCCGCCATAATCCATAGTTTTCAGATCCTGTGAGTTCAATCGGAATCAAAATTGAGCTCAGCGTGTCACAAGGATGAAGAAAAAGCGGATGAGTAAGATCGATCTTGTCATCTCCCATTGTTGAGCTTGGTATGAAAAAGAACTACTGAAATTGACGATCAATTGCGTAGCTCGTCTACTACCAGTCATGACCGCTCTGATACAATGTGAGCTGAGCTCCAACTGAGCTAAGCCATGGACTCCATTAATGGAGCAATGTAACAGTAGCGAATAGTTGAGAGATAGGAAGAGAGAGAAATGAAGAGTAAAATGCTTTCTGTATATTCAATCGTGTATCAATAACAAATACAACTTCTATATTTATAGACACAAACTAACCTCTACTTAATTAAGCTAAGAACACTAACTATTGGTAACTAACTCTAACAACCACAACTAACCCTGACAGCTGTCCAACTAACTTGACAACTGGCTAAGCACTGAGCACTACATAGTCGACTATTCTCATAGCTTTAAGCTTTCACATAAAGAATAACTTTTAAAGTTCATTAATAGTCAATTATTTAATACTAATGATTGATCGACTTCATATTCATGTCTCAGTTTTAATTAATAAATCACAATTTTTAATTTAAATTATAGTTTGATCAACTAGCACATAATTTAAGAGTCATTTTATCACTTCACAATGAGTTCGGCTTTAAGTGCTTAAGAAGTTTATCAAATATTCTAAAATCTTTATCCTTCTAGAAACTTCAGATCCTATAATTCGTATGTGCCGTTGAAGATACGCCAAATTACTCTGTAAGTACATTCAGAGAGAACAAGGTCCCAAAAATTAAGTTAAGCTAACCTAAGCTACGAGTTCAATCAGGATTGTAGAATTGGACAAGGAAGCAAACCGGTACAGAATTGGCCGTCAAAGTGTTGGCTGCAGCAAAGCGAAAGGTCTCGCGAGAGTCCGAAAGGCGTACCGGTAGGAAACATTTAGAGGATGCAGCAAGTTTGTGGCTAGGCAGAGATAACAGGCAAGGCAGCTAGTGGTGGAATGCGGCGGATGCACGGTGGAGACAGAGTCCAAACGGCGATATAGACGTCATCGAGGGAAGAAGAATATCACAACGAACAGAGAGAAGAGTGGAAAGTGAAGATGTAGCAGTCGACGGAAATTGCGAAACCAGTACTCAGTAATTGCAGAAGCGTATGGCTTCGTTACTAGTCAGTAAGTTATTTTTTGATACTCTCGACGCATCTAAACTTTAACCTTCGAAATTCGGATTGGTGCTCTCACGGAAAAATATTTTCGTTCTACTCCCTGGAGTTTGTTTTATTTACCAGACAGGAACATACTGTTGAAATGTGATTTTCTCAACTTGTTATTCAAACCTGATTTAAGTTATAACGTACTAAAAGTATAAAATATATTTTTATATTAATAGTAAATTTTAATATAAATAATTATTTGTCAATTTAATTAAAATTATTTAATAAATTAGTTTCTATAAACGTGTGTTGCGGGTAAGGGTGGACGTTCGGGCAGTTCGGATTGCATATGAAATTTCAATTTGGATTCTCAGTTTTCGGATTGACAAAATGACAATCCAAATCCAATCCAAATAAGTTTGGATTGGATCAGATTTTTTGAGTTCGGTTTCAGATTAATCGGTTTGGATATTTTGGATTTTCGATTTTTAGCTTATAACTTGATATGTTTCTTCTTTTTATGAAAATGAATATCCAAATGAAGTAATCATGTTAAACTGCCTGAAAAGTTCTTCATTTTCACCTCAATCATCCAAATGAAATATTAAAGTAATGAAATTATCATATAAAAAAATAAAACAAATATACAATAGAGACATTAATGCGACAGATAAGAAGTAGAAATAGTAAAACCATGTCCAAATAGAAAGTATTCTCATAATAACTTAGTAATTAGTATTAAATATATATGATAATATCTAATGTGCAGGGTATTGAACTTATTACTATTGACATATGAATTATGGACTAAATATAAAGTATAAGAATTTCGAATTTTCGGATATCCAATAATTCGAAGTACCAAATACAATATACAATCCGAATTCCAAAAATTTTAAAAATTAAATCAAAAATCCAATCCGTAATCCGAAAATCCAAACCAAAAATTCAAGAAATTCGGATTTCGGTTTGGATTTCGGGTTTGCCCAAAGTATGTCCAACCCTAGTTGCTTGTTAATAATGACACATAATGTTCAGTTAATTATTTATACAAAAGAATAAAAAAAATAATTAATGAAAAATTATAGTTTTAGAAATATGCCGTGATCATATCTAATCTAATATTTTTTTTATAGATGATATTGTTTGTGTATGTGTGAGACACTATATTTTTTTCTCTCTCTTCTCTTACGTAATATACGTAACGTGACATGGTTATATTAGTTATATATGATTGTGTATAACATCACACTGGTCACATGTTATATTTTGGAGTCAAGCAAGTTGCGAAATAAAGGTCGGCAAAAGTTATCGTAAGTTTCTCTAATAAATTTTTTAAATTTTGGGTCAAATGTATCAGATCATTTCTCCAAATATATAAAGAGTTATGAGACCCACAACCTATCCAATCGAAGGTCTACGAATCTAGTTTGAAATCAAAAAAATCTCATGTCAAACGGTCATTGGAGTAAAAATTTATGACTGTTATACCCAGACTGTCCAGGCTGAAACCGGGTCGGGTCAAACAAGTGGTATAAGTCGGTAAACTCGACTTTGAAGACCTCAAAATATTTCATTTCAGTCACAAAACAGACAGCAAGCTTAAGATAGGGTTCCATGGTGTTCTTGAGTGATTAAGGTGCGTTTCTAACGATTTTTACCGTTAAAGTTTTACCCCGTGCCTAGAAACTCAATCTCTACGCTTTGCAATTGTTTCCCCCTTCTAGTAGCTGTGTTTGGAGCTATTTTTAGAAGATAGGAATTTGTTGTTCTTGCTGGTTCTTCAGGCTTTATACTTGGTTTGCCAAGGTAATCATCTTGGAACTCTTTTATGATTGTTTTTATAAAGTTCTACGGACGTTTCGTCAAGTTAGGGTCATATGGCGAATCTGCCGAGTTAAACTCAATTATGAACTATTTATAGATGCGTATAAAATGCATATATATAGTGTTTTCGAAGCTTAGGACGTAAGGAACAACTTTTGTAAAGGAACTACAGATATTCGGACGTTCGTTGGAAAGGTATGTTAAAGCTAAGCTCCGTTATTCCTTTTTGCACAAATTCTTGGAAATTCCTAAGTCGCCAAATGTGATATAGAAAGACCTTCTGTGAAAGGCATTGGGATTTTAGCTGGAGTATTTTCATGATTCTATTAGGTTGACATTCCACTCATTCAGTTAAATAGGGTATTCGACATCTATATATGTCATTTTGTCGGCTTTCTTATCTATATATCTATATCTACGAATTATTATTCGTCTTTGGGTTGTGTGGCTAAACAAAATAAAAGCATTTAGTATTTGCGATCAGTCATTCTTCCTTCTTAAAGTGTATTTTAAAATATCTAAAGTAACACGTCGATTTCCAAAAATCTCAAATATAAATTCTATGTTTAAACTATTGAAACACTTGATTTTTGAAATACTTTCTTTTACTAATTATCAAAAAATCAGGTATAAGGACTAAGTGAAGCACTTTAAGCTTTTTATGAACATCTTCAGAGTTAAGTTATCTTTCTAAAAGTCGAGTTATGTTTTCGAGGTTATAAAAAAAATGAGGTTCCACGAGACAATTGTATGCAATACGAATTTGATTATGAGAATAAAAGTACCAATGAGCCAATATTGGCTAAGTTCTTGTTATGGCCTATTATGTGCATACAAAGTTCATATCATACATGGCATATTATGCATGGACTTCGAGCTATAATCGGAGGTAAGGGGCCTATTTGCCCGAAAGGCTATATGTATTATACAGATGGCAACAGGTTGGCAATACGATACCTGTTAGCTATCGGAAGAGACCTCCATTGCTAGCATTTGGTTGGGTATGTCATGCATTTGCATCAATATATATGTATTCACGACATACGATTACACGAGCATACCATGCATATTTGATTATTATGAGGTCGGATGTCGGCCATGGAGGCTATCAGAGTTTTATTGTTAGGTGGTATCTCTATTACTTTTTTTTTAACAGCTATGTATGATTCTAATTTCTTCCTTACATACCAGTACATTTTTATTCGTACTGATATCCCGTTACCTGGGGACACTGCATTTTTGTTTCGTGCGTGCATGTCCAGGTAGGGACTCTAATCGACCCCTCCGCTAGGATTTAGGGGTTTAGCTGTGAGTTGGTAAGCTCCACCTCTTCCTGGAGCTGTCATAGGATGGTTACCTTTGTTGTACAATTTGGGTATAGTCGGGGCCTTATCCCGATAATGCTTGTGACACTCATAGAGGCTATTGTGGACACAGTATTCTGGGTTTCTTTTTGTAGCTTTCAGTCTCCAGCCTATAGGCTTGGCATGTATATATAAAAGTGTAGACATATATGTCTCAAATCGCGGCCTCATCGGTCAACTAGTACTTTATTATTTTGGCTTGTCTACCTTTGTTTATATTGCTTATTGTTATTCAGGTCATGACCTTAATGGTCCAGGCTTAGTATTTCAGATGTTGTGCTGCCCGATCTATTGGGCCCCCAGTTTAGTTAGCTAGTATGTTTAGTGGCTAACTCGATCGAATACAGTATTGAGTGTCAGTTGTGCCTCCCCTAGTTTGGGGCGTGACAAACTTGGTATCAGAGCAGGTTGTATCCCAAGGAGTCCACAAGCCGTGTCTAGTAGAGTCTTGCTTATGGGTGTGTTGTACACCACACTTATAATCAGGAGGCTATGAGGCATTTAGGAATGGTTACGTTTTTTTTTCTATTAATAGATCGTGCTATAGAGCGAAGTTATAAGAACATATGAAATCTAAATCGTGCTTTGTGTTTCTTATCTAAAAGGCTACCTTCACTCAGGAGATGTCACATCGAGAGATAGGTATGGATCCGGGGGAAGGTACCAGTCGTTCCCCACCATGTCATAGGGATAGATTTCCCTTAGAGATACACAATGAGTCTCCAGTAGCCCTAGTTTCAGCTTCCCCAGCACTGTTAGCCCAGGGAGAAGCAGTACCCCCAGCCTCACCAGTTCCATTAGTACCTAAGGCTGCTAGAGACACAGGACCCCCAACACATATTGTTCCCCCACCAGAGATCGGGGAGTAGGGGATGAGGGAGGCAGTTCAGTTGCTGACTAGGATGGTTTCTATTCATGAGCGACAGCTAGAGTCGGGAGCAGATGCCCAGAGAGATCGGATAGGAAGCTCGACAGTACGAGAGTTTCTTCACTTCGCCCCTCCATTATTTATAGGATCCAGTTCCACAGAGGATCCCCAGGACTTTATAGACAATATGTATAGAGTATTGAGGGTGATGCATGCCTCCGTCACAGAGGCTGTGGAGTTGGCTTTTTTCCGACTACGTGATGTAGCCGTCTTATGGTATAAGGCATGGGAGAGATCTAGAGGACCCGATGCTCCGCCAGCAGAGTGGGAGGACTTCTCTGAGGCGTTTTTAGCCCATTACTTGCCATAGGCTGTTTGGGAGGCCCGTCTTGACCAGTTTCTTAGCCTGAGGCAGGGGGATATGAGTGTGAGGGATTATAGCCATAAGTTTAATTTTTTGGCGAGGTATGCACTAGATATCGTACGTACCACGAGGGCTAGAGTTCATCATTATATGGATGGTTTAGGGGATCATCTAATTAGAGACTGTAGGGTGGCATCCCTATCGGATGATGTAGATATTTCTCGCATACAGGCTTTCGCTCAGACTACAGAGGACATTTTCCGTCGGATTTGTGATACTCGTAGGGATAGGGAGCAGAGCAAGAGGGCTCGTACTAAGGGGTCTTATAGGGAGCCACAGAGTGATTCTAGGCCCTCACTCCATCGATATCCACCTCGGTCAGCAAGTAGTTTCCCACCACAGATGCAGGGCTAGCGGTTTGATCGTTATATTCAGTCAGGACTGGGGCAGAGCTCAAGCCAGCTTGAGGGCCGTCGACAGGAGCGTTCCGCACAAATGAGACAACCTACTCCTCCATGTACTCAGTGCTGAAAGCTGCACACCAGGCAGTGTAGATAGGATTCTAATGCATGTTATCATTATGGGCAGACAGGACATTTTATTAGCCGGTGCCCGGGGTTAGGCAGAAGTGCATCAGCTCAGCCTTCAGGATACGCAGCAGCCTCTTCGCCCTCAGTCCATGCTGCCCGACTAGGTCCACAATCTACTCAGGGTCATGGTAGGGGAAGAGGTGGAGGAGACACATCGGGTTTTAGTGGTGGCCAGAACCGCTTTTATGCACTCACAGGATGACAGGATTTAAAGGCATCCCCAAATGTCGTCACAGGTATATTAACAATACATTCTTATGCCGTTTATGGATTGATAGATCCCGACTCTACATTTTTATATATTACTCCATTTATTGCTGGTAAGCTTGGCATGAGATATGAGTTGTTGCCACAGTCAGTTGAGGTGTCTAAGCCAGTTGGCGACTCTATTGTAGCTAATCATGTCTATTGAGGTTGTACAATGTTAATTAATGATCGTCCAACCTCTATTGATTTAGTTGAATTGGTTATACTAGACTTCGATGTCATTATAGTTATGGATTGGTTGACAGCTTGTTATGCTAATATTGATTGTCATGCAAAGTTGGTCCAATTTTATTTTCCTAGTGAGCATGTCCTTGAATGGAAAGGTAATGCAGCCATGCCCAGGGTAAGTTTATTTCATACCTTAGGGCTCGGATGTTTGTTGCTAAAGGTTATATATGCCATCTGGTTCATGTCAGGGATACAGATAAGGCGCCAGTGACTCTTCAGTCGGTTCCTATTGTGAATGAACTCCCAACGGTATTCCCTGACGAGCTTCGAGGAATTCCCCCCGAAAGGGAAATTGATTTCGATATAGATTTGCTTCCTGATACGCAGCCTATATCCATTCCTCCCTACATAATGGTTCCTGCAGAGCTAAGGGAATTGAAGGAACAACTGAAGGACTTGCTCGACAAGGGCTTTATTAGGCCAAGTACATCCCCATGGGGTGCTCCGGTGCTCTTTGTTCGAAAGAAAGATGGCTCCTTGCAGATGTGTATTGACTACATGCAACTAAATAAAGTCACTATCAAGAATAACTATCCTCTTCCACGAATTGATGACATGTTCGACTAGTTACAAGGTGCCAAATGCTTTTCGAAGATCGACTTGCAATACGGTTATCATCAGCTACGAGCCAGGGATATTGATATCCCAAAAATAGTATTTAGGACAAGGTATGGCCATTTTGAATTCCTTGTCATGTCTTTCAAGATTACAAATGCCCCAGCAGCCTTTATAGATCTTATGAACCGGGTATTCAAACCATTCTTGGATGAATTTGTGATTGCGTTTATTGACGACATCCTGATATATTCACGATCGGAAGCCGAGCATGCGGACCACTTGCGAGCTGTATTGCAGACTCTCCAGGACTACAAGTTATATGCTAAATTCTTTAAATGTGAATTTTGGATAACTTCTGTATCTTTTCTTGGTCATGTTATTACCGGTGATGGTATCAAGGTTGATGGCCAAAAGATTGAAGCTGTGATGACTTGCCGAGGCCCTTGAATCCGACAGAGGTTCGTAGCTTTTTAGGCTTGGCAAGGTATTACCGAAGGTTTGTGGAGGGATTTTCCTCTATCTCTCCACCATTGGCGAGATTGACACATAAGAGAGCTAAGTTTCAGTGGACTAAGGCGTGTGAACAAAGTTTTCATGAGCTAAAGAAAAGGCTTACGATGGCACCTGTCTTGACTTTTTCGGATGGCACCGAGGGTTATGTTGAATAATGTGATGCCTCGAGAATTGGCCTAGGTTGTGTTCTTATGCAGCATGGTAAGGTTATCGCGTACGCCTCCAGGCAGTTGTGGAAACATGAACAGAACTATCCTACGCACGATCTTGAGTTAGCCGCAATTGTCTTCGCCTTAAAGATTTGGCGGCATTATCTATATGGGGTTCATATTGACGTTTTCACCGACCACCAGAGCCTTCAGTATTTATTTAAACAGAGGGAGCTGAACCTACGACAAAAGAAGATGGCTAGAATTACTAACGGACTATGATGTTGATATTTTATATCATCCCGGCAAAGCTAATATTGTTGCTGATGCCCTTAGCCGGAAGTCCATGGGCAATCTAAGCCATGTTGAATTTGATAAGGTCAAGATGACCCAATACCTATGCCAGCTAGCTAGTTTGCAAGTGCGTGTGGTAGATGTAGAGGGTGGACGCATTCTCGTTCAGAATACGTCAAAATCTTCTTTTGTTACTGAAGTGAAAGAGCGACAACACGAGGATCCTGAGCTTATAAAACTGAGGGAAAGTATTCCACATCAGCGACAACCTTTATTTGAGCTAACTAGAGATAGAGTCCTTAGATACCAAGGCTGTTTATGTGTACCGACAGTCGGAGAGCTCTGCGCCAAGATTCTCTCGGAGGGCCATTATTCTAGATATGCAGTTCACCCCGGAGCGACAAAGATGTATCGCGACCTTCGACAGATCTATTGGTGAAATGGAATGAAAAAAATATCGTGGAGATGGTAGCCCAATTTCCCAACTGCCAGCAAGTTAAAGTCGAACATCAGAAGCTTGGAGGCCTAACTCAGTATATTGAACTTCCATTATGGAAATGGGACATGATAAATATATACTTCATCACTGGTTGCCTTGCACTCCACGGAGGTATGATTCTATTTGGGTAATTATTGATAGGCTTACAAAATCTTCTCATTTCCTGCCAGTCAGGACGACACATTCAGCCGAGGATTATGCCAAGCTTTACATTCGAGAGATTTTTCGCTTTCATGGAGTGCCATTATCTATTATCTCTTATCGAGAGGCTTAATTTACAACACATTTTTGGAAATCTTTTCAGAAGGGTCTAGGCATGCAGGAAAATCTTTGCACCGCTTTTAATCCACAAACTGATGGACATGTAGAGCGTACTATTCAGACAGTTTAGGCTATGTTACGTGCCTGCGTGCTAGATTTTAAAGGAAGTTGGGATGATCATCTACCTCTTATTGAGTTCGCTTACAATAACAACTTCCAAGCTAGTATTCAGATGGCCCCTTACGAAGCACTATACATGCAAAAGTGTAGGTCGCTGATCGATTGGTTTGAGGTTGGGGAAGCAGAGTTTCTAGGTCCTAATTTAGTCCATCAAGCCATGGAAAAGGTAAAAATTATTAGAGACCGGCTGCTTACAGCACAAAGTCGGCAGAAGTCTTATGCAGATGTTGTTCGACGAGACTTAGAGTTTGATGTAGAAGATTGGGTTTTCCTGAAAGTATCGCCTATGAAGGGCGTCATGCGATTTGGAAAGAAGGGGAAGCTCATCCCCAGGTATGTTGGACTATATAAGATTATTTGGAGGATTGGTAGGGTGGCGTACGAGCTTGATTCGCCTTCAAAATTGGAAGCATTCCATCTTGCGTTTCATGTATCTATGTTGTGGAAGTGCATTGGAGATCCTTCACGTATTACGCCCATTGAGAATATTCACATTGCTAAAGAATTATCTTATGCAGAGGTACCAGTAGCTATTTTAGATCGACAGGTAAGAAAGCTTCTAACTAAAGAAGTGGCTTCCGTGAAAGTGTTATGGCGAAATAACAACATCAAGGAAATGACCTGGGAAGCAGAAATGAGGAAGAAGTACCCCCACCTATTTACGACTTAAGGTGATCCACATTTAAATAATTGGCAATTATTTCTTTACAGCAACTTAATTGGATTTTGAATAACTTGAAAGTGCAATTCAAATTTCTTATTTCGAGATAGCTATACGAAGCATAGTAGTTGGAATCTTCAGAATTTGATTTATGCTTTGAAAATGAAACAAATATATCCTCGCAAATAACGTATCAGCGAAAAAGAAATGAAACCAAGGAATTGACTTGACCCATTCGCGGATGAATGTTCTTGGGGGGGAGGCTGTGAGACCCCATATTTTTTTCTCTCTCTTCTCTTACGTAATATACATAACGTGGCATGGTTATATTAGTTATATATGATTGTGTATAATATCACACTGGTCACTTGTTATGTTTTGGAGTCAAGCAAGTTGCGAAATAAAGGTCGGCAAAAGTTTTCGTAAATTTCTCTAATAAATTTTCTAAATTTTGGGTCAAATGTATCAGATCATTTCTCCAAATATATAAAGAGTTATGAGACCCACAACCTATCCAATCGAAGTTCTACGAGTCTAGTTTGCAACCAAAAAGATCTCATATCAAACGGACATTGGAGTAAAAAGTTATGACTGTTATAACCAGACTGTCCAAGCTGAAACTGGGTCGGGTCAAACAAGTGGTATAAGTCAGTAAACTCGACTTTGAAGACCTCAAAACATTTCATTTCAGTTATAAAATAGAGATCAAGCTTAAGATAGGGTTCCATGGTGTTCTTGAGTGATAAAGGTGCGTTTCTAACGATTTTTACCGTTAAAGTTTGCCCCCGTGCCTAGAAACTCAATCTCTACGCTTTACAATTGATTCCCCCTTCTAGTAGCTATGTTTGGAGCTATTTTTGGAAGATAGGAATTTGTTGTTCTTGCTGGGTCTTCGGGCTTTATACTTGGTTTGCCAAGGTAGTCATCTTGGGACTCTTTTATGATCGTTTTTACAAAGTTCTACGGACATTTCGTAAAGTTAGGGTCATATGGGAAATCTGCCGATTTAAACTCAATTATGAACTATTTATAGGTGTGTATAAGCTGCATATATATATAGTGTTTTCGACGCTTAGGACGTAAGGAACAACTTTCGTGAAGGAACTATAGATATTCGGACGTTCGTTGGAAAGGTATGTTAAGGCTAAGCTCCGTTATTCCTTTTTGCATAAATTCTTGGAAATTCCTAAGACGCCAAATGTGATATAGAAAGACCTTCTGTAAAAGGCATTGGGATTGTATCTGAAGTATTTTCATGATTCTATTAGGTTGATATTCCACTCGTTCGGTAAAATAGGGTATTCGACATCTATATATGTCATTTTGTCGGCTTTCTTATCTGTATATCTATATATATGAATTCTTATTCGTCTTTGGGTTGTGTGGCTAAACAAAATAAAAGCATTTACTATTTGCGATCAGTCATTCTTCCTTGTTAAAGTGTATTTTAAAATCTCTATAGTAACACGTCGATTTCCAAAAATCTCAAATATAAATTCTATGTTTAAACTATTAAAACACTTGATTTTTGAAATACTTTCTTTTACTAATTATCAAGAAATCAGGTATAAGGACTAAGTGAAGCACCTTAAGCTTTTTATGAACATCTTCAGAGTTAAGTTATCTTTCTAAAAGTCGAGTTATGTTTTCAAGGTTATAAAAAAATATATGAGGTTCCACGAGACAATTGTGTGCAATACGAATGTGATTATGAGATTATGAGATTATGAGAATAAAAGTACCAATGAGCTAATATTGGCTAAGTTCTTGTTATGGCCTATTATGTGCATTCAAAGTTCATATCATACATGGCATATTGTGCATGGACTTCTATGACGACCCAAAGGGTCATCACCGGACTTTTTTCTTTTTCTGCGCTTTCGAGGCCTTGAAAACCTCACTTTTAGTTGCCTCAATTTGCATGCGCAGTCCGGGCGCATAGCCGGAAAGATTATATGTTAAATTCTGTGATAATGTTCAAAATGTGGATTTAAAATGATTAAAGTTTACTTCAGTCAACAATTTTGGTAAACGGACCCGGACCCGGACTCATGATTTGACGGTCCCGGAGTCGAAATCCGAGGTCTAGAACCCGAGGAAAAGAATTTTTCTGTGAAATTATTTTTATGAAATTATTAAGGAAAATAGAAATGAAAATTTATTAAAAGACTATGGTATCAGGCTCGTATTTTGGTCCCGACGCCCGAAACAAGTCTTAAATATGTGTTAAGCACTTTCTGTAAAGTTTGGTCGAAATCGGATGTCATTTGACGTGTTTCAGACCTAAATATCTAAAATTTGAAGTTTATGAAGTTAGAATGAAAAATGAGGAATTTGAGGTTTGATTCATTGATTTTGATGTTATTTTGGCGATTTGATCGCACGGTTGAGTTCGTATGAGGTTGTTGAGTTAGTGTGTGTGTTTGGTTAGGAGCCCCGAGGGCTCAGGAGTGACTCAGAGGTGGTTCGGGGTATTTTGAACTTAGTAAAAATTGTAGAAAGTGTTTAGTTCTGATATCTGGTACGTTGTTCTATGCGATCGCATAGCTTCTCCCGCGATCGCATAGTGTAAAAAATTTCAAGAGCCTAGTTTTGTTCTATGCGATCGCAACAGCCCTTGTGCGATGGCAATGCCCAGCTTCCCATCCCTATGCAATCGCATTGCCCACCTCGCGATCGCATAGATCATTTTCCTTTCCCCAGTCATATTTCCTCTATGCGTTCTCATTCGCCCCATCGCGATCGCAGTGACTAAAGACCTTTACTCTAAGCGATCACAATGACCTTTCCGCGATCGCATAGAGCAATTTTGCCCAGTTAATTTAAAAGCTCAAAACAGACCCATTACGGGATTATTCCCATTTTTCATAAAACTTGTCTTCTCCAAGCTTTAGGGGCGATTTTTGAAGCTCTTCTTCACCAAAGTCTTTGGGTAAGTGATTTTCCACCTAATTCCTGCACTCTTCTTCATTAATTACTGAAATCCTAGACCTAAATCATGAAATCAAAGTAGAAATTAGGGGTTTTGGGTAGAGTTAGGGTTTTGAGAATTTTGGGTGATTCAACCTCAATTTGGGGTCGAATCTTAAAACAAATTGTATATTTGAACTCGTGGGGTTATGGGTGATTGGGTTTTGGTCCGAGCCTCGTGTTTGGACCATGTGGGCCCAGTGTCGAATTTTGGTAATTTTGGAAGAACGCTAGGAAATTCATATCTAGGCTATGAGATGTTGCCATTGAGTTTTTGTTGATACTATTGAATTAATTATGCCTAGATATCATTATTTCGGAGTCGGATTGTAGAGGAAAGGCGGTATTTGAGGATTGATTGCTATTCTTTGAAGCATTCGAGGTAAGTGTTTGATTTAACTTTGGCTTGAGGGAATAGGATTAGAATATTATTTGCTAATTGCTAAATGTTGAGTATGGCGTATAGGCAAGGTGACGAGTATCTATACACCGGCGTCTAGCATGACCGTGAGTCCTTATTGTGCTTATTCTAGTTGTGTTTTGACTCTTCCTTGTTAAATTGGTGCTCTATATAATTTGAAGAGTATGAGAGGGAATTTATGACTTGTAAACTCTTTGGAGCGTTGGCTCGAATGATAAAATAACTATTAAGTAAGAAATGAAAGAAAGAGAAAGAGATGTGATTATTCCCTTGCCGGGCTATTTACGTACTTTGATTATCTCCCTCGCTGGGATATGAAAGTTATTGTTATTGTTCCCTTGTCGGGATTTGACTATTTACTTGTGTTTTCCCTTGCCGGGATATCTATTACTTTTGTCTATCCCCTCGCCCCCATTGTTTGTGATTGCTGTTTGGGTGAGGTTGAGTGATAAAGCACGATGGGTGATGACGTGCATGATTGTATTGATTATTAATGCACGAAGGAACATTCTTTGCCATGTTTTGATTATTAATGCACGAAGGAACATTCCGTGCATGATTGTATTGATTAGTAATGCACGAAGGAACATTCCGTGCCATGTTTTGATTATTAATGCACGAAGGAACATTCCATTCCATGCCTTGATTATTAATGCACGAAGGAACATTCCGTGCCATGTTTGATTATTTATGCACGAAGGAACATTCCATGCCATGTTTTGACTATTATTGCACGAAGGAACATTCCGTGCCATGCTTGATTATTAATGCATGAAGGGACATTCCGTGCCATGTTTGCTTTATTACGCTCGTTGACTTTGTAGTTGTACCGTTTCATTCCTTATTTATTTACCTTGCATTCTAAACTGCTACAGCCCCTACAACATGCTCCCCTCCCTCTTGACTTGTTACGTTTCTGTTTTCTCTTCTATTGCGTATATATATATATATATATATATATATATATATTTGAACTGCACAGGTTTGTT
>MDKF010061858.1:0-20761 GCA_026770625.1 Nicotiana glauca | reverse complement strand
AAATAAGTGATTTTTTGGTCTTTTTCTTGTGGTCCAAAATAAGTGATTTTTTCAGATTTCAAGAATGAATTAATTTTTTTTTCCTACATTGTCCTTGAAGTAAATGGTGTTGGAATATGTGTTAGGAGTGTTTATGTGATATAGTAAAGGTTAATATGGTCAATTTCATTGATAATTAATGCTAAAAAGTAGATTTCTTAATCTGTGTGAAAACATCCAAAAAATCACTTATTTTGGACCGGAGGGAGTATTTGTTTGGATTGGATGTTGTTGAAAATAATCGGGAATATGGTTTGGAGTTTATATCTCAATTTTGAGGGGTTTTGGTGAAGATTAGACTTGGTTTTGACTGAGTTTCAGATTGAAACTCGAAGAAGAAGACATATTGCAGAAATTGTAGATAAATTGTATTCTGATTGTAGATGCTTTTTATTTTCTGCTTTCACAAATAAAAAACGGCTAAAACTTCTACAAATCTTCTGAAAAAATGCAATTATGTCAAAAATCACAATTATACTACAATTGAATGGGAATTGGGATATAAAAATTCAATGTACCCGGTATGTAGATATTTTGTAGATAAATTATATTCTAATTGTAGATGGTTTGTTTTCTATTTTCACAAATTAAAAACGATTAAAACTTCTACAAATATTCTGCAAAAAAATACAATTATGTCAAAAATCCCAATTAAACTACAATTGAATGTGAATTGGGATATTAAAATTCAATGTACCCATTTTGTAGATAAATTGTAAATTATTTATATTCTGATTGTAGATGCTTTGTTTTCTGTTTTCATGACAAATCAAAAAACGACTAAAACTTCTACACTTTTGAAGATCACTAAACCCAATATAATCCCACTAGTGGGTTCTGGCATCCTTCCCTCCAAGAACTTCCCACCTTGCTCTTGGGAGACTTGAACTCACAACCTTTTGGTTAGAAGTAGGGGTTGCTTACCATCAGAGCAACCCCTCTTGTGCGGAAGAGGGAGTGTGCAAAATAAAGAAACACTTTTAGCTGAATGAATTTAATTCGTAGGTTATTTATTTAGTTTTTTCATTTGCTTCTAATAACGATGAATTCAGTTTTTGTAAATAGTTTCAGAATTGTTTAGACCATTTTATATTTGTATTAAGCTAATTTTTGAATCACATATGATATAAAGAGTTAGCACTAGATTGTAGGAAAAGGATAATAATTGTTCCTTATGTTTAAGGATATAGGTTTAAATTGTCCATCAAAAATATACTTTGAACAATATTGATTCTTTAAGTTTGACAAAAGTAATTATTTTTGCCTTCATAAAATCCAAAAACCAACATAAAAGTACGCCAGGCGTAAAAAATAAATCAAAACCACTAGAAACGGCAAAAACTACACATAAAAAATGTGAATTCTCGTTTTTTTTTCTTCTCAATTTGGGTTAAATCTAACAACCAGATTTTTAAAAATAATTTACGAAGAGAAATTTAAACTAAAGGATTAAAATTGCTTAGAGTATATTTACAAGTACCTTGAATTAAGGAGGGATATACACTGCATTAATTATACCCTTGAAATACACTATGGTATAGAATTGATAATTTGATATACTAAGCGTAATTAAGTCAAACCTTAAAGTGTAATAAGGTTTCCAATGGGAAAAATCTCACTTTATACCCATTAAATTCAAATTATTTACCAATAAATACCCACACCTAAACTATTTACTTTCCCTACCTATGCAATCAATATTATTTACCTGCCCTCCTTCTAGCGTACAATTTTTATTTTACCATAAATTTTTCTCTTTTGTTAAATCATCCTATAGCTAGCTCATGCTTTAACTTTTCATACTCATACATAAATCCTCTCTTCTATTACTTTTTTCTTCTTCTCTCTGTTTTGGTTTGAAGTGAATGTTTTGAAAATTGAATTTTTAGTTACTCGATGTTCAAACTTTCTTGAGCTCAATATATTTGAACTAAGGGTAAATTTATATTATTTTAATACAAACATTGAGCGCAAATAAATATTTAAGGCATGTTCCCGAATTATATATCAAGATCAGTAATAATATTGAGCCTTCAGGGATTACAAGTTACAGACAATAACAAGAAAGAAATGATGTTGGATGATCCCTTTTAACCACAGTTCTCTTTATATTTTGTAGCTAAAGTTTTAGTCAATTTGGTGGAGATGTTGTAGTAAATTTTAGAAATTTGGGTTGAACCAGAGAAGAAGACAAATTTGTATTGTATACCCAGATAGTATACAAATATACCATTTTAGTATACAATTCATTCCAACTATATACCCTATTTATAACTATATATTATATTGGTATCATATGCTAGTTGAATTATTTTTTGATTGTATTAGCTGCATTTAATTGGTATAATATTTGATTTTCTTTTAATAATAGTAATATAGTACAATATCTTGAAATACCTTATTATATTAATATGTGATACACTATTATTTTTATTTTTCTCTTTATGCATGTGTGTTATGTAATAGTAGTATAGTCATATAGTTGCCGAAAATTAACTAGTAAAACTGTATACCATGTTGGTATAGTTATATGCCATATTGGTATTATATGGTAGTTTGAACATTGTTTTGGTTGTTTTAGCTGCATTTTAAGTTAATTCTATTATGAAATTATTTATATCAACATGAGTTGCAATAATGCTAGAATTTTTGTGTGCCGATGGACACAAATTATGTGTATTAATAGTTTTTATAGTTATAGGCAATTATTAAAACGACCCCATACAACTATATACCCTCTTAATATATGAAATGAGCAAGTTGTTTTGCGAATATTTAGCTTGCAATACGAGCATGTAATTTTTTCATACTTTTATTGCGTCCTTTAATGTTTTGGTAGAGTAGTATAGTCACAGATAGTTGTAGCAATATTCTAGAGAAATCATATGCGCTGTTGGTATACATATATACCATATTGGTATCACATGGTACTAGAAGTCTTTTTCGCTACTTATACTTTATTTCTATTTTTTAATATTTTATTATTATTTTTATTCTAACTAGTATATATGGAGATTTGGTTGCCGTAGATTATGTTTCTTGCTCTATAACTGGTTGTATTACTACTAATGGTAGAGTGTGTATTGATATTTATAGGGAAGGAGATCAAGGTTTGCATGACAATCATGTGTTGATTCTTAGAATCTGATTATGTAATTTATGGTGCTCAACAACAATCAATGTGATATTCAGTGTATTAGATCAAGTGACAACTAATATTATTTCAGTTTAATAATTGAATTTAAAAAATGAAAAAGAAAAATAAAATAAAAGATATATTGTACTAGTTATATTAAAAAAAGGTGAACAAACATTTACTATATCAATTATTTTTCTTATTGTATAAAAAAAGAATAATAAAAAATAGTGAAAATGGTAAATGAAATTAGATTATGAAGAGAAAAAGAATATATAAATGAAATTAGAAAAGGAAAAAAGAAAAAAAAAGAAGAAGAAGAAAACGAGAAAAAAGAAATGTAGAAAAGAAAAAAAGAGAAAAAAAAAGAAGAAAGGAAGCATAGTAATAAAAAAAAATTGGAGAATAAAAGAAAAAATTCCCTACAAAAACAACTATGGGTAGGAAATATAATTAATTTATGGGTAGAAAAACAAATGGGTAGACAAGGGTAAATAGTTTTATTTTTGTGGGTAACTGTGTCAAAACCCCTTTCATATGTGGCATAGGAATGTAAAAATTCCTTATATATTAATCAGATTTATAAATCTATTTAAAAGAACGCTCCACTTATTAATTAACGTCTTAGTTATTTTAATAAATATACTAGGTAACCTAAATATTAAATAATTGATTAAAATATTAGTCTATTCAATCAATTAATTTCTCCGTGTTGCAAGTTGTATACAGTACGTATAAATGAGGTGAATGCATTTAGAACACGTCAACGGGAGTTGGGAGTTCATGGGAAATAAGGTCAACGGTTGCATTTATTAGCTAATGAATGAATCCAACAATTGCAGTTGCACAGTTAGTAGATGTCAACCATAACATGATGATAAACCTTCTTCTTTAGTTAACGTGCATATGCTTTATTCTCTAACTAGTAGTTTCACACGGGTGGACAATAGGTTAAGACTTAAGCAAACAGCTATAATTAGGCAATCCAATAATTAAGTGGTCACAACTTTAAATTCAGATTTAACTCTTATCCGCCGAAAGCAGAGGCGGACCTGGGATTTAGTGATCGCGAGGACACTATGATATTCAATATAAATTTATCACTACTCATAAAGATTGATACGGGTGATGGTGACCCCTCTCGTTAAAGTGTGCGTCCGCCTCTAGTTGAAAGTATAACTATTTTCAAACTATTAGTGTATTTTAATAATGTTCTAACAAATTTATGTCTAACTTACTTGTTTGACTTATTAAGAAAATTAAATATTATACTTTCGATGACTGATATTAGTTAACTTACACTATCATTTGTAGAAGTTAAATCACTCACTTTTTAGGACTAGAATTTGGGGTTTAAAGATCATCTAACAACTATTTAGGGTTAACTATGTGAAGAAATTACAACTGTAACCGAATTTTTCCAATCAATTGCTGCTCACTTAAAGCTAATACTTATTTTATTTCAATTTATGTAACAACATTGTTATTTAGGGAATGAAGAGGTTAATCTTGTTAGATCACATTTTTCTTAAATATTTTGGCTTATTAATAGTATAATAATTTATAGTAGTAAAATTAAACACTTTGACGTTCTCTCAACCTTGCCACATAACGTGGATAAGGATGGAGTTACGTAGTTGTTATTTCATTACGGTGCATGTCTCAACTTTTCCATTTTTGACTTATAAGTATTTATGAGTCCACTTAGCACCAAAAAAAATAAAAATAAAAATTAAAAAATGCCACCTATTATTGGGTTGGCTGGGGCCATCTCGTTACCTTCTCTTTCACTTTGCTTTATATAAGGAGATCTTCCTACAAACTCTCTATATGCTTTTCCTTAATTTCTTCTAAGTTGCAAATATTAATTATCTTCATGGCTCCAGCTTCTTATAATTGCATATTCAATACTATATGTGTAATGGACGCTTCCAGTCGCTTAGGTACAAAGTTAGTAAAGCGTCTTCTCAAGAGAGGTTATACAGTTCACGCTGCAGTTCAAAATCATGGTTAGAGCTTCAGTACTAGCTCCTATATATATATATATATATATATATTGTTTTTTTCTTCTTCAATTAATATTTACGACTAATTAACGAGTTATGATATATTCATTATATTAGGGGAGTCGTTGTCGTTGAAGGGGATTGAATGTGATAAGAAGAAGAAATTGAAGATTTTCGAGTCTGACCCTTTTGATTACCATAGCTTGCTTGCTGTTTTGAAGGGTTGTTGTGGTTTATTCTACTCGTTTCAGCCTCCTTCTGATTATCCCACTTACGATGTAAGCATACTCTTCTTAATTAATTAGCTCTTTCATTTTCTGTAATTAATTTCTACAGCTAGCATGCGTTATATTAAATACTGTTGTCTGGGTGGTTATTAATGACAATGAATTTAAGTTCTATGTACCGATAATATATAAGTTTTTACACTACCATATTAAATTTGCCCGCAACAGTAGATAACATTTCATCGTAAGTCTAACATGCTAAACTGAAAAATATAGTGTAACATACTATAATCTGATAAATTGCGGTGATAGTGTATAAAATATGTTATAGTAACTTTTTGTAGCAAGTTTGATATAGTAAAGTGTAAATCTGAAAAAATATATAGTGATAAACTTACTATAATCAGTTCAATCGGCCTTTATCGTATCCAAATTATTTACATTGTTAATATGTACTTCCTCCGGTCCAAAATAAGTAATTTTTTTTAGATTTTTTCACACAGATGAAGAAATTCATTAATTAGCAATGAAATTGACCATGTTAACATTTACTATCTCTTCACATAAACACTACTAACACATACTCCAATACTATTTACTCCAAAGATAATGTAAAAAAAAATAATCAATTTATTCTTAAAATTTGAAAAAGTACTTATTTCGAATCATAAAAAAAGACCAAAAAATCACTTGTTTTGTACAGAGGGGAATATAACATGAATCTAGTGATCAAAATACTAAATAAATAATCTTATCCCTGCTTGTGCGATATATGTCTAACTATTCACTGCTGTCAGCTTGTGGTAATTATTAACAGCTCATCCCTGTATTGTATATGTGAGTTACATGTTTTATTAGGAAGATAATAGGTCAAACATTATTTGGTTAGTTAATAAAAAAGAGTGTATTACGTACGTACGATGACAGGAAGATATGGCAGAAGTGGAGGTGAGGGCAGCACATAATGTATTGGAAGCATGCGCACAAACAGACACCATAGAAAAAGTTGTGTTTACTTCCTCTGCAACTGCTATTATTTGGGGACACGATAAAGAATCTACATCCACTGATTATCTTGATGAAAGACATTGGACTGACATCAACTTTTGTCGTAAATTCAAGGTGCGTGTCATATATTATGCATACTTATCATGTGTTTCTTTTTCTTCCTTATTTTTACCTTTTATTGTTTTGATTGAAATAAATCCACCGTCCTAATTGCATGTACAGATGACGGTTTAAACGTGATTTGTAAAAGGATTTAATTTACCTACACGAATAGCGTATTTATTATACTATCTATGTATTCTAACATATCGTAAAGGTTACATGTCCTATTCGTTAGGGTACTAATTAGTATTCCTTACTATGAACCGTTATTTCTAATTATATTTTAGGTAACTTAATAGTGTAAAAATTCACTACACGGTCTTATTTCTAAGTGAATGATTTTATAATAAAAGAAAAAGGAATACTTGACGTCTTGCATTCACCTAAGGTACGAGAAAGGGTCACACCTCAAGAGGTGTGACATAGGTAATTTACTTTGATGCAAGTATCAGTGACTGGTTCCACGACTTGAATCCGTAACATATAGGTCACTCAAAAACTACTATACCATTGCTCCAAAGCCCGTTTGGACATAAGTATTTTTTCACATTTTTTCGAAAAATTTCAATTTTTTCACATTAGTTTGAAAATGAACAGCTGTGGCATGCTATGTCGAAAACACTAGCAGAGAAGACAGCTTGGGCATTGGCAATGGACAGAGGAATCAACATGGTAACTATAAATGCAGGACTGTTAATGGGTCCTGATTTAACAATCTCAAATCCTTACCTTAAAGGAGCAGCTGAGATGTATGAAGATGGTGTATTTGTGACCGTCGATCTTGATTTCTTGGTCGATGCCCACATTTGTGTATATGAAGAAATAGCAACCTACGGTCGATATTTGTGCTTCAATCACATCATTAACCAACAACAAGATGCTTTTCAACTTGCCAAAATGTTGTCCCCTTTGTCTTCTCCCCCTCAAAGGTATATGCCTCATTTAATAATGTTATCCCATAAGTTTTATGTGTATATATTTGCGGTCTTATTATTTCAATTCTTTCACCTATGTATACATAATATATAATAATATTTTTGATTTTTTTTGTTGCATATGATAGTATGGGGAATGACACAAGGATAATCCAGCAGAGGATCAGCAACAAGAAACTGAATAAGCTTATGGTTGACTTTAAAGGATACCAGTCTCAGATGGACCAAAATGTAAATGTTCAAGATGTTTGCTTATCATGAAACTACAAATTGGTTATACATAAATATATAATTCCATTAGACATGAAAAATGGTAACCTTCCCTTCATAGTAGTTCATATTTCTAAAATTTGATGACAATCATGTAAAGTAGCGGTGTTTATGGTTCGATTTGGATTGATTTTTCCCTTAAAAGAAACCAAATCAAGTAAGTTGGTTTTTTAAATATTAGAACCAAACCAATTACATTTTTAACGTAACACTATCAAATCAATTGCCCTTCGAGAAATCTATTATTTACCAAGATATATTGATGATAATTAAATCAAATAATGATGAATAATTTAAGGACTCAATTAAAAATATATCATTTTAAATACGAAATGGATTCTTAAACTTAACAAAAGAAAACTACCAATCAAACTAGAATGTAGAGTGTTTACCGTGAAAATGGTAACAACAATTAGATTTATAAATGTGATTCTACAAATACGTGATCTATTCCCGAGCTAGTTTGCAAAGGTTGTTAGTGCTAAGGCATGAAGTAAAATGGTAAAGATTGAGTTAACCAAAGAAGTAATCGAAAAAGGGGACGTTTCTCAGGCGCAAAGCAGGCCAGTAGGTACCTCGAAGCCGAGCCTCGAGTCTATCTCGGACTTATCGAAGGTATTCAGGAAGGGGATAGCAGATAAAGATATAAGTAAGTAAGGCTCTATACTATCAATCTTGAGCAAAATAACAAAGAACGAACGAAGAAACAATAAAGTGCTAAGGTGATCTCAGAGTATGCTTATTTGACAAACCAAGAGAATAGCTAACAAACGATATGATTTAGACTAGAGAGAGAGATTAGAGAAAGAGGGAGGGAGAATATTATTGCTCTTTTTGTGAGATAGCTGGAGATATTTTACAAGGCATTGGTGGCCCTTCTTTTATAGAAAAGGAACACCCCAATTTGATATGGTATACACAGTGCGATAAAAGAATGAGATGTGACAGCTCGTTTTTCTTATGTCGTAGGAAGACTAGCGTCGAGCAGCTTGGACAAGTCTTATGGACCTTGGATACATCTCTCGGGGGATATCTTTGCTCATCGAGGCCTTGGCTGATGCCCGATCTGGGCAAGGCATCGGCAGATCTCGAGGGAAGCGACCGAACCGAGATCCCGTACCTTCGGGATTTGTTCTTCGAAGCATTATGTTGAGGGAAAATTGGTCTCCTGATTTCCCCGCGCACAAATAGTCTCTGCGTTTCTTAGAAGGAAGTGATAAGAAATGTTTTTGACACTCCTCCTCGTGTGCTCTCAGCATGACTGATGGCGCAGCCTCTCTTCACAGAAGTCAAGGAATTTTTCCTTCCCGCTTCCCCATGACTATTAGAAGTATCATGACTCCTCGCTCTTCGGGGCTGCATCGTTGTTATCATTCCGTGCTGCCATTTTGTTGCTATCGTTTCAGCTTCCACAAACGCATTAATTACGCCTGTTGTTACATTTTTCGAGGGCGGTAATGGAGCCGTCAGTTACTTTGCTTTCCCCTTATATATGTGGGGCTTCTTTGTGATCAGTTCTTCATTCAAACTCCCTTCGACATATGCTCTTCTTGCCTTCCCTACCATTTTTCCAGCCTTTGTTGCTCTGCAATGTTTGAGGCCTATGGTTTTAAGATCCTATGTCGGATACGCCATAGGCCAGCTCTTGATCTTTCTCTGGCGGGACAGGCTTGTCCCGCTACGATGTTGTTGTTATTGTTGTTTCTATCCCCGTTGGCTTGGTATGGCGACGTAGGAGGTCGATGTCCTCCGACCTGGAGAAAGATTCGGATTATCCACCGCTGCTCAAGAGAGGGCTTGAATTATACACTGCTGCTCACCCTCCTTCCTTGGCCTGGCGTATTACACCCCCTTTGGATTCCGGGGGGCATGGTGATGGTCTCAACTTGACCGTTGCCTCCTATGCAAAGGCGACATCTCAAGAAGTGGCTTCGGGGTAAGCATGCTGGCGGAGTCCGTGCTAGCCAAATTTTTCAGCTATCCACTTCTAGCCTTCTTCTAGTATCCCCCTCGTCATTTTGCTCTTCTCCTGGCTTCCTTTTTAAGATGCCATTACGGGAAGATTGGGATGAGATCCCTGTGGGGGCCGGACTTGGAAGATATTGTCTTTGAGGTCATACGACTGGAATGACGATTTCGGAAGCGCTATACGTACATAGGATGTTCTCTTGGACTTGCATACTACCTGTATCTTATCCCCCTTTCCTTTTTGTAAAAGATCTCCTGCGGGCTTTTGTAATTATGTAAGATGCAATTGTATATAAGGACTTTTATAAATATAAATATGCTTTTTTTCGGCTTCTGCTTTCAATTATTGCCTTTCTTTGATATATTTTTATGCCTTCGAGAATCTTTATTTGCTGTCAATTGCTGGCATCTGCTTCGGATGGAAGCGGTTTCTCTGATCCCGTATTGGTCGGTATGGCTTTCTCTGAGCCCAATAATCAATCTTCTAACCGAGCTTAAGCTGACCCGATATATTCAGAACATCGAGTCCCTCGAATTACGTGGAGATAATTGACGGTAGCTTGGGTCCCTTGGGAGGGGTGTTGAGAAAAAATTATATCCTTAGGTACGCGAGGGTCCCTTCCGGACCACAGATAGCTCTATGGAGCGTATGTGTTTGAATTTTTACTTCGGGGAGTCGCCCATGCTCGGGAGTCACTTCAATTTTGCTTGGAGCTTCAGACCGATGGGAGATTGCCTCGCGGGGGAACCTTTGTATCTCGAATGGGATAAGCAACTTTGTATCGCCGGATCCTTACCTCGAAGGTACGAGTAGTGCCTTTGGGCTTCGTGGTGGTCTTTTAGGAGGAGGCTTGTTGATTTCCTTCGACTGGGCCCTTATGTGTTGGTCTCGTGTTGGCGAGGGCGTTGCTTAGTCTTTTGGGACTTTGTCGTGACGGGGCTGCGGGGATGACTTATAGCTTCGATGCTGGAGATGGTGCCGAGGCTGACGCCCCTTGATTGCCTTTTGAACTCATCGTTATTTTTAAATATATTGTGAGGCTGCCTGCATCTGCTTTAGGGGGCAGTCGGAGTCTGCCGCCAATAGTCGTCTGCTTGGGGAAGGTGCATGTCGGACTTCGATGAGTTATCCCTTCCGATGTTGGCCGCTGACGTTGCTCCTCTGAAACTCTCTGCCACTTGTTTAGAGGGATAAAGGAGATGTCCCTCATGGGTGTGTCTCGTGCTTTCCTTCTTGTACCTGCAACTTCCTTTTGTAGGCTTGTGATGGCCTTAGATCCGGGCTGATACGTTTAGGACCCGAGCCTCGGATAATTTCGGTCCTGATTTGCAAAAATTCTGTCTAGTGGAGTAGGTGTCTTATAGTGCACACTTTATCGCTTCCCGCCATTAAGGCTAGTTTTTTTCCTTCTTTTTGCTATACTAGTTATAGTAAAAGGTGGAGGTTTCGGAGTACCTTAAGGGCGATGCCGTCCGTGCCTGGAATTACTTGCGGGGAGCTAAGGGCTCAAGTGCAGGTTCAAGCTTTAGAGGAGATGAGTGCCTTGGCTAGGATCCCTGCCTTTGAGGTTCAAATCCACTTGACCTGTGATGATGCCAAGGTTCAGGCGGGTATGATCGAGAGATTTTGAGTCTGATCTCTCGAAGGTCAGGGCTGAGATAATCGATGCTCGGGCGGAAGCGACATTAAGCCAAACTAGGGTTGGTCGCGATATGGAGATTTGCATAAAGAAAGCTGCTGACGCTCAATTTGAGTTGAGGCGAGCCCTTGATCGCGAGAAGAGGATCAAGGAATATGTTCGCTGCCGATCCTGGAGAGAGGTATTCGAGGAAGCTGGAGCAAAGGGCTTCATTCTCTCGGAGGAATTGTCCCAAGCCAGGAAGGATGAGGGCGACACTTGGTCACTCCTTGTGGACATTGCACAAGGCGATCTCGACGAGCTGTAGCCCTTTGGTGCAAAAGTAGAGGTTCCATCATTTTGTGACCTTGTTTCCGGCGCGCAGGACGTTCCTGTAGGTGGGGAATTTTTTTCCGCATATAATATGAGAAGAATTTTAATGCTTTATTCCCTTTGTACCTTTTTTTTTTTCGTTGCTCTCGATCGTGTAGACCGGTTTTAGAATTAGTCCCCGAGTCACGTTACAGCTCAAGCTTCAATTAGCCTCCCAGCTCTTAGCCGCCTTCATGGGCAGAGGGTGATGACCCTTTGTGCTCCTAGGTCGAAGCAATTTCGTGGGTGCGCGGCTTGGGGATTTGTCTTGACCGTCAATAGTGTTGTTTGGACCGTCCCTTTAAGCGTATTTGAGGTTGAATTGTCCTCGAGTTCAGTCTCCAGGTATCTCGAGATACATCAGGCGGAGAGGTTTTTCGCTGTGGATAAGCCGGAATAGTCTTCAACTGGGTGGCCCAATGGTTGAAGGGTAACTATAAAGATGGTTTTTTGTGTCCTTCAAAAAGGAGTATTCCGATCAAGCTGGTGCAGGGGGCTCCTTTTCCCAAAAGAATTGGCTTGGGCCAGGAGGACAATCGCAGAGCTTGGTTGTCGTTCGTTGAGGTCGTAGAGGGTGAACTTCAGCAAGTTGTATTCCTTTCGGCACGGGGAGTAGACTTTACCATTTTGTTTTTGATATGGTCGTAGGGTGCCTTTATTGTTTTTGACCAGGTGGGGCAAAGATAGCGGCATATTCAAAGAGCGCCGCTGTTGTTAGGGCCGAGCTGAAAAAGGCCCTTAATCGTGCAGGCAATAGCAGGGAATATGAGAGATGCAGATCCCGGAGGGAGACCCTCGAAGAGGTTCATGCCAGAGGCTTCGATATTTCGGAGGAGATCAGACATGCCAAGGGAGTGGAGTTTGATGCCAAGTTTCTCATATCTGATGATAAGGAGGAGGCCGATGGGCCGTAGCTTCCAAAAAGGGAAAATAAAGGGGGAACGAGCATTCCCTGCCATCTTTGCTTTGTATATACATATATAGATCTCACCATATGACGCATGCCGAGATTGTGCCCTGTTATTGGCATGTAATAATAAGGAGGGGGGAACCCCGCAACTTGCAATTTTTGCATTTCTGGTTGCTGGATTTTTTTCACCAGACCGATTCAATCTTGGAGTAGACCTTAGGCTTGCATTTTTTGACTACCTTCGGGTTCAGTCTCCGAGTCGGGATCCGACTCGAGCTTAACTTATCCTCGAGCCCATTCGGACTGGAGATAATGATTTTTATTTTCTGCCCTTGGGCACTTGGCGATTTTTCGGGTCGAGTCTCCGAGTCGTGTTGCGATTCAAGCTGTAATTGAACCTTTAGTCTTTTCGGAGGTTTCGGTTGGTGACAGTGGCATCAATATCACGCTCTTGGGAGTATTATGATTTTCGGGTTCAGTCTCCGAGTCGCGTTGGGACTTGAGCTGTAATCGACCCTTAAATCTCATTTGAGCTCTCGGCCAGCGATGGTGGCCTTTTTGTTGCTTGGTCATTGAGACCTTTTAGTATGAGGCCCAGAGGCTTTGTTTTGTTAACTATATTGGATTCGGTCTCCGAATCGGGTTACGATTCGAGCTCACTTTAATCCTCAAGTTGTTAGTTTTTAAGCTGTCGACAATGGCTCTTACGCTGTATGGTCGTAGAGACCTTTTGGTGTGAGGCTCGAAGGCTTACTTAGCCGGAGATAATGGCACTTGCGCTATTTGGTCATAGAGACATTTTGATGTGAGGCCCGGAGGCTTTTTGTAGGCTTTGTTTCCTCTGGTTAAGGTCTTATTGATTATTTTGCCTGATCCATCGTCGGTTCTAGAAGAACCATGATTTCAAGTCATAGTCGGCGATGTTTTGAGCACCTCAGAAGGTTCATAGATCGCAGGTCGAGTAGATTAACGTTTTTTGTGATTTTGGAGCCGATGTGGTCGGGACTCATTTTTTGCATGTTGAGGGAAGCCTATTTTTAATCGGTTCTTTCCAAAGTAGATTCGAAGGATTTTTTAGCGATAGTCGGGCATTCCCGAGTCGGATTTTTTAGATTGAAGTAGCCGTTTTGACCGGAGTCATGTGCGTTTGGCTGGGGCCATTTTTGATCCCGAGAAACAGTTTTAGGATTCTACACCGAGGGTATGCCCTTTAGGGATTCTTACAAATGCGACATATAGCCTCAACTAAGAGATTTTTCATGCCTGTTGAGGTCTTATAGTTTGCCATGCCTGTTAAGGTCTTACAGGGTATGGAGAATAAATCTGGTGTTGCCGAGGCTGCCCGCTAGGGTCTTACAATTTCGGATTTTCCAGTATATGGCGATTGGCGATGATTTTCCGAGTCGTCGAGTTCTGCTAAAGCTTAAAGACTGCCTTTTGCGAACCCGGAGTTGCATTTGCAAGGGCTTCATGAGCCCGGAATTCCGACACCGAGGTAGGGCGGATGCTGAACCTTTTTTAGTCTCCGAGTGTTTCAGGACGTATTTGATGGAGAGCCTCTATCAGGAGTGTGCTGTGATTTGTTTCTTTTTGGAGAGCAAGGCGTTGGAGGTATACTCTAATCCATTGATGTGATATACGTGATATCATGCTGGATCGACCGGTTCTTAGGCCAAGTCGAATTGCTTTGCTGATTTTCATGTTGCTTTATTCTTGTTTATAGCCTTTCTCTTTTCTCATAAAATAAGGGGGTACTTTCGATTGCCCGATATAATAATACATGCTCTAGCTTTAGCAAGGTTTGGCTATATTGATCGTTTTGTCCTGGTATATCATTTCCCCGCAAGGACCTTTGTTTGGCGCTCCCATGAGTCCGGTGGATTCCAGGGGAATGCTCCTAGCTGCTTTGAAAGTTAGCTGTAAGGATACCTTCGAGCGATTTTGTGGAGTTTCTCTCCTGGTAGCTTCGCGGGCGTTGCCTCATTAAAAACCTTGCCGGTAAAAACCCTTCTTCTTTTTGGCATAAAAAACTCGGTCCAAGGAAAAGAGAGCAACCGTCGCGCCTTTTTTGGGAGGTCTCGAAGTCTTCGGACAATGCCAATGTTTCGATATCTTCGTCGAGTGCCTGTACGAGGGTTAATTTCTATCTTGAAAATAAAATAAAAGAAACGGCGGTACCTTGGGATACGTGGGCGGTGCTCTGGAGCTGACTTGTTTCGATCGCTCGAGGTCGGGCATGCGATGTGGATTTCTATTTTTGTGTTTTGTCAAACCTGACCGGTGTTGAGACCTGATTCGCCCGCGGGCTTATTCAGAGGTGGAGGTACGGGGACTGAGAGTGCGTCGTGTATCGCGAGCATTTCCCTTGCCACGTGTTGCTCTCCGTAGACGGTTTCCGTCCTTTGTTGGGAATTTTATCATCTGGTGGAAGGTGAATGGTACTGCTCTCATGCAATGTATCCATGGTCGTCCGAACAAACCGTTGTACCTCATGTCTCCCTCGATGACATGGAACTTGGTGCTTTGGGTTGTGCCGGCCACGGTGATGGGTATGACGATCTCTCATTTCATCGTTTCGCTTGCCATGTTGAACCAGTTGAGGACTCGAGTGGCGGGCACGACCCTTTCAGTTAAACCGAGTTGTTCTACCACCCTTGACCTGATAATATTGGACGAGCTACCTGGATCCACGAGTACACGTTTTATCTGAAAATAATTTACAAGAAAGGAAATTACCAGGGCGTCGTTGTGGGGTTGAGATAGGGCATCTATGTCTTCTTCACTGAAGGTAAGGGCATCTTCGTGGATATATCCCCAAGTCCGTTTCTCCCTGGTGATGGATATTTTTGTTTTCCTCATCATGGGTTTCAGCGGGGTATCAACGCCCCCATGATAATGTGAATGACGTGTTATGGTTCGTTTACTTCGTTCTTCTTGACTGCCTCTCTGTCTCGAAACTGATTTTTGGCCTGATCACTGAGGAATTCCCGGAGGTGGGGGTGTTCATGGTTCGGTTTGGATCGGGTTTTCCCTAAAAAGAAACCAAACCAAGTAAGTCAGTTTTTCAAATATTAAAACCAAACCAAACCAAACCAAACCAATTAAGTCGGTTTTTCTCGATTCGGTTTATGTCGGTTTTTCGGTTTTTTCGGTTATTTGTCGGTTTTTTCTTAAATATAATACATACACTACCAAACACATATTCCAACGACCATATTTTCATAACACTATCAAATCAATTGTCGTTTGAAATATCTATTATTTACTAAAATATATTGATGATAATTGTATCAAATAGTGATGAATAACTTAATGACTCAATTAAAAATATGTTATTTTAATACGAAATGGATTCTTACACTAAACAAAAGAAAAGTACCAATCAAACTAGAATGTAAAGGTAAAGAACTATATTAAAAGTGCAAACTATTAACACTGACTATAATTTTTTTGAAACTTTATATAACAATATACATATATATAGGTGTAATAATAAATTTGGAATAACTACTCCTATAGTCGGTTTGGTTCGATTTTTTTCTGATTAAATCCAAAACCAAACCAAAAAATATTGATTTTTTTGGTCGGTTTGGTTTTGTTTTTGGTTTGGTTGGGTTTTTTGGGTTTTTAGGAACACCCCTACCCGGAGGTGCCCTTTGCTGAGTAGTCGGGCTACTTCTTCTCGTAGTTGATGGAAATCCTCGGCCCGATGGCCGTGTGTGTTGTGGAACTCACATGTCAAGTTATAATTTCTCTGTGAAAGGTCTGACTGCACTGGTCTGGGCCATTTTGCATCCCGAATTTTGCTGATAGCGAACACGATATCTGATACGTCGACGCTGAAGTATTCCGACAAATGGGGTGCATTGACTGGTGTCATGTTTCAATCAAATCTGGTCCTATTGATGATCCCCCGAGGTTCCTGTCCTCGATCCATCCTTCGATCGTCGCGGGGCAGGTTGCGCCCCGCTGTGTTCCTCCTGTCTTCAAGGTATGGTTGATACCTTTCTTTGCTTGGCTTCATCTCTTTTTCTAGGAGTCTGTTAGGGTATACTGATCTCGACGGGGCCCTCGGCTGATCATTCTCTGTCCTGATCTTCAATTGGTACAGGTTGTGGATGTCTGACCAGGTCACTGCCGGGTATTCTATCAGATTTTGTTTCAGCTGTTTCGAAACCATGGAGCTCTGCGCGTTTAGGCCTTGGGTGAAGGCCTGCACCGCCCAATCGTCGAAGAATGGTGGTAGCTCCATTCGCTCCATCTGGAATCAGGACACAAATTTCCGCAGCATCTCGTTCTCTCTCTGTTTGATTTTGAAAATGTCAGACTTCCTTGTCGCTACTTTAATGGCTCCGGCGTGTGCTTTTACAAAAGAGTCTGCTAACAGGGAGAACGAATCTATGGAGTCGGGAGTCAGGTTATGGTACCACATCATGGCCCCCTTTGAAAGTGTTTCTCCGAATTTTTTCAGCAGTACGGATTCAATCTCGTTGCTCTTTATGTCGTTACCTTTTACTGTGCAGGTATACACAATGGCGTGTTTGGGTCGGAGGTTCTATTGTACTTAGGGAGTTCCAACATTCTGAACTTCTTCGGGATATGTTTCGGGGCTGCTTCTTCGGGGAATGGCCTTTGAATGAATTTCTTCGAATCTAAACTCTTATGGACCGGATGTGTGCCTGGGATCTGATCGACCCTAGAATTATAGGTCTCGGCCCTTCATTGTTGGCTACGATCATTTTCCCTCCCGATTCGTTCCTTTGGTAAGGTCCTCGAGCATTTTTACTATGGCGAGGGTTAGCCACTGACCCATTGTTGCTTGATCTTTTGAGCACTCGTTCGGCGGGGGGAGCTATACCCAGTGCCACTGTACTGGGGGTTCTTGGATGGCTTTGCAGCTGAGCAATGGCTAGTTGCTGTACCTGCAACATTTCAAAGATAGCATGAAGACTAACTTCCTTTTCTTCTCCGGCTGGGGTCTTTTGCGCTTCCTGTGGTCGTTGTGTCGTACGCTCCTATCGGTGTGAGAAGTTTCGTCTACTTGCTGAGCGTCCTATGAACCTGCGTCCACTAGGATTGGTCCGGGAACGTCGTCAAGATTCTATGGAGGTGCTCCGCCGTCTGAGGACGGCCACATCGTTTTCCCCATGGTCTTCGAGGTTGTTGTTCTCAACCCTTTTATCGAGGCAGACATTTTGACCTGCAATCAAAGAGTTCTCGGGCAAGAAAAAGTGTGAAAGATATCGTGCGTTCGAGTGATGAAACTAACAAGAGAATAATCACTATTATTTTTAGCCCCACAATGGGCGCCAGACCGTTTACCGTAAAAATGGTAACAACAATTAGATTTGTAAATAGGATTCTATAAATACGTGATCTATTCCCGAGCTAGTTTGCGAGGGTAGTTAGTGCTAAGACGTGAAGTAAAATGGTAAAGATCGAGTTAACCAAAGCAATAATCGAACCGGTAAGGGGACGTTTTCCGGGCGCAAAGCAGGCCAGTAGGTATCTCGGAGCCGAGTCTCGAGCCTATCTCGGGCTTATCGAAGGTATTCAGGAAGGGAATAACAGATAAGGATATAAGTAAGTAAGGATCTATACTATCAATCTTGAGCAAAATAATGAAGAACGAACGGAGAAACAATAAAGTGCTAAGGCGATCTCAGAGTATGCTTATTTGACAAACCAAGAGAATAGCTAACAATCGATATGATTTAGACTAGTGAGAGAGATTAGAGAAAGAGGGAGGGAGAATATTATTGCTCTTTTTGTGAGATAGTTGGAGATATTTTACAAGGCGTTGGTGTCCCTTCTTTTATAGAAAAGGGACACCCCAATTTAATACGGAATACACAGTGCGATAAAAGAATGAGATGTGACAACCCATTTTTCTTATGTCGTAGGAAGACTGGCGTCGAGCTGCTTGGACAAGTCTTATGGACCTTGGATACATCTCTCGGGGGATATCTTCGCTCATCGTGGCCTTGGCTGATGCCCCATCTGGGTAAGGCGCCGACAGATCTCGAGGGAGGCGATCGAACCGAGATCCTGTGCCTTCGGGATTTGTTCTTCGAAGCATTATGTCGAGGGAAATCCGTCTCCTGATTTCCCCCCGCATATAAAGGTATAAAACTGTACTAAAAGTGCAAACTATTAACATTTACCATTAAATTTTTTAAACTTTATATAAAAATATACGTATAGATAGGTGTAATAATAAATTTGAAATAGCTACTCCTATAGTCGGTTTTGTTCGGATTTTTTCGTTTTTTTTTCCTTTTTTAAAACCAATACCAAACCAAATTTGATCGGCTTTTAAAATTCAAAACCAAAACCAAACCAAACAAAAAGTTATCGATTTTTTTGGTCGATTTGGTTTGGTTTGGTTTTTCGAATTTCTATGAACACCCCCTAATGTAAAATTTCCCCAATCCCACTACCGAACACCAAACCTCTTGGGTGTAATTAGAGAAAAAGAAAAAGTAAGAAAAGGGAAAAGCACGTAAATGACTAAATGCAAGGCATTTAATCATGTTTGGATAGAGAAGTCAATAATTATAGGAAAGCAACAATTTAAGTGACACCATGTGAATTGTGAGTTGTTTTTTTTTGCACCCTAGCGGTGGTTGCTTTAGTCCAATTTGAGGTAGCTGGGAAAATTAAGAGAGATTTACCATCAATGCTTGTCAAGTAGTGGATGTATATAATCTTTAGGTAAGGTTCGCTTTCGAACATAATTATAATTTTGAAAATCACAGTACACAATTTGAACCAAACTTCTTATTTTTATACTATCTTTTTCAATAATAAAGTCATACTATCCCATCTTATAATAATAGTTTTTTTGGGAACTTTCTGTTTTCTCGGTACACCTAAGAGAGGTTGCTTTCAGATTAAATCCTTGTTGGTTCTTCGTCTATTTTTCATTTTTTCTTTTAGGAAACCAACAAGTATATATACAGTTACAGTTAACATATTAGTTCCTAAAATTTACACGTTTTTTCCCCCACTAAAATTCTGAGTTCTGACACGCTTACTAACAATAAAGTTATGGTAAAGATGGAAGCATGCTTATATATTTGTTTCATTATTAATTAAGAAATGACTTAAGTTATAATACCGATAATATAAATAATTTTTACACTATCAACAACCAATTTAATTGGCTATAGAATCACTTTATTTTTCAGATTAACTTATTAGATTTGACGGCTTGTTATAATAAGTTACTGTTGTCGCTAACTTTAATTTGATGTTACAAAAAATTTATACATTATTAGCACGATTTGCACGAAACTTAAACGCTGAAAGAAACAACGATGCAAATGATATGGGGGAGAAAAATGAAATTTTACATGAAAAAGTGGTAAATTAAAACTTGGAAACTCATCTTTAGAAAACAAAATAAAAATCAATACAACGTATAAACAAACGGGTCCTTACTTTCTCACCTTTTTTAGAACAATTAACTAGATTAGCAGCCCATTAAAATAATAAATTAGAAATAAACCTACTAATTATATTTTACCATATTAACCGGTCGGCTATAACTTATCTACTTTATTAGCTAACTCTATCTAATTTCTCTATATGAACGCCTTGTTCTCTATATCTTTTTTTCCCAACTATTTTTTATTTTTCCTCAATCTTAGTTCAATTCCAAATCATTTCAAAACTTCAGAATTAAGCTTGTTAATCAATCATTGAGATCTGAATTGTTTCAACCCAAACCTCTTTGATAATGGCAGTCAAATTTTTCTTCAACAAATCATCGATTCCATGTTTGAGTCGCGGTTTTAAGCTAAAAACTAATACCACAATAAAATTTTGAACAATAATTTGCCCAAAAAGTTTCGTGTTTTAGATCTGACACTACAATATAATACATTTATAGCTACAAAATACAATGTAGCTGTCACGACCCATTTCCATAACAGGTCATGATGGCTCCCAACAACCTTGCCGGGCAAGCCAAGTGCGGAAGACATTTCTAAGTTTAACAACATCGCTATTTTTAAGAAGGGGAATAAGCATCCCAAAAGGGATTTTCAGAAACCTGATACAGTAATCCATATAGGGACATAATATTACAATCCAAAACTAGTCTATTAAAGTGTGTGCCAAGACCTGGTGTCACAAGTACGGGCATCTAGTAGAACATACAAACAC
>MU666446.1:121062-159059 GCA_026770625.1 Nicotiana glauca | reverse complement strand
GCCGCAACACGAAGTAATAAGGTGTGGGTTGTGGTGATAAGGGTGGACGAGGTAATAAGGGTGGAAAGTGATCGATATCACTATTGAAATGAAATATGATAACGTTGTGAAATTGAAAATGTGGAAATGATGATGGGGAAAGGAGAGTTTGTTAACTTGTTTGCCTTGATTGACTTCCTTGTGTGTACTCAATTGTTGCTTCCTTCTATTGTTTATTACTTGTGTATGGCTTGAGGTTACTTAGGGTAAGGTTTGTTATACATACCAGTACAATTCAAATGTACTGACGTCCCTTTTGCCGGGGGCGCTACATTCGTGTTATGATTGTAGGTGGATCCATAGCAGGTACTCCAGTCCACCGACCGTAGCTCCTCATCATTCCCTGTCAACTGAATTGGTGAGCCTATTTCCTTTCGGGGCCCTGCGTGGCTTATGCCGCTTCCGTTTTGGATCTTATTTTGATATTTGTATAAGGTATAGCCGGAGCCTTGTTACCAGCAAGTACTATATCATCCCTTTTTTTATGTTTAGAGGCTCCGTAGACAGTAAATGTGGGTTGCGAACTTATGTAAATATGTATTCTATATATTGGGCGATGAAAGTTGTAAACCTCATTAAGTGGTTATGTATGTTTTGCAAAAATAGTGTTTTAATTATAAATGACCATTTCCTTTGATTAACGGACAATGAAAATGCGGGGTACGCATGGGATAGGAAGGGCACCCAGGTCCGCTTGACTGGGAATACCCGGTCGAGCGCCAGTCATGTCCCACAAATTTGGGGCGTGATCATTTCCCCCTTTCTCCTTATATCCCCTCAACCTAAACCCTAGCCCATTCTCAACCCCGCAGCTGCCCTCAAATACCCCATTTTCGTCTCTCAAACCTAAACCCTAGTGACGGAAATTTTCTCGCCCTTTTATCTGCATTTTCCCCTCGAACTAGAGATCTTCTTACCTTTTTTGAATGCTTACTACTCTGATATGGTAATACCAAGTATTGTTCTATATATGAAAGGTGTATTTTGTATAAAACGGGTCCAAATGGGCTCGATCTTGAAGATTTTAAGGGATTCCGGCTAGGCACATCAAGGGATACGGAGTATCTCTCCAATTGGGCACATCCCCATTGATTCCGGCTTGATTAAGGTTTTCCTTACTCGTTGCCCTAATTTGATTTGAAATCGGTTTGCATGTGGCCTTTTCTTCATTCCGTATGACTGATTTTCGTTCCTTATTCTACATGATTGGTCTTCTTTCCATTTTTTTACCTGTTAATAACACTATAAAAACCCTTTCCCCTTATTCCCCTATACAAACCTTAATCACTGCTAGTCTCTCACTCTCACTCGTTCTATACTATTTTGAAACTTGAGCTCTTGGCCGGCTGAAAGCCAAGGTTACCAGAATCTTTTCTATTTACCTCCCTAGTGCGAGCATTGCTCGGAGCTCGTTCGAAGCTCTTGTGAACCCTGACGCACTAGGGTTTGGAGTTCTTGCTGTTGTTCTTACTTTTCTATTGGAACTTAGTGATTCTCCTCTATTTGTTATTGAATCTGCAAATTGGTAAGTGTTTAGTCCCTCACAATTATGTTTTCTCCCTTCTTGTGTTCATGCTTTTGAATATCTATTTTATTTGAACTCTTGCAAACCAATATGACACTGTGTCGACCTTGCTTTGAAATTCTTCTGTAGTTCTTCATCAGAATCTGTATAAGTCTATATATGTTCATTTAGTATATTCAATTTCGAAGATTTTTGACTGTTATTCTTGTCTGAGACTATTATGTTTATGTATGCTCGAATTCATATATTGGCTGTTTATTATGAGTCCTTTCTCATGCCTTACCTTGAACTTTTGGACTGGAACTCCTAGGGAACTAGTTCCTGCCCAAAAGTTACCTTAATGAGCCTCTTTCTGCTGAATCTTGTATGCATAACCTGCTATTTTTTTTACAAATTGACCCATGATCATCCCATGTGAAAATATTGTCTCAATGTTTAGCCTAATATGTTTTCCTGCTATTTGTAAACTTTAAAGTGTGCTCCATGCCTGATTAGTATTGCCTAAAGCCTACAAGGTAAAAATGCAATATCTAGCTTTTCTTCTATGTGTAATCTAGATTTTGGAGTATCCTTGCCTACAATGAATTCTAGTATTGTTTAGGTGTTTGTGTTATGACTGGTATTTAGCACATTCAAGACTTTTCATGCTCAACTATGGATTGTTTGTAGACCATGTCCATCAACTTGTTTGGTTATGCTATTTTCATTTGTTTTTTTTTATGATAGACACTTTCATATGAAAGTTGTACTCTACTTGCTTCTTTTTTACCCTCATCTAAAGTTCTTTAGGTTGATCCTGAATCATGCTTCGTTTTGAAATTTTTTGGAATGGTTTACTATCCTATGACGGTCAATCGTGTCACTCTTAAACTTTATTTCTGAAATTACAACCATAAACTTGCCTCATATGTGCTTTGTGTGCCTTCCAATTTAGTATGATCCTATCTATATGTCTTAGCTAGAGCTGCTGTTAGTCACAACTTTAAGAACTAAGTTTTTAAGCTTCAAAGTTGTTTAATTAATTCTATGTGTAGTTTGTCACCTGTATGGCTAAGTTTGGCATCCATTTGGGTAAGTAAGTTATTCGTTGGGCCTGGTTTGGTCCATATGTGTTGTTCGACCAGGAATATTGTATTGTCCTGGTGAGCCTGTGATTTGGGCCTGCTGTTTGTCCGGAGAATAAGACTATTGAAGGCATGGGGATGCCCTTGGGTTACTTAGTATTGGGCCTGTAATTGCCTTAGTGGAATTGTATTTATTTCAGCCTGTATTTGTCATCTTTAAGTATGTATTATTTCATTTTGGGCCTATAATAATTTGTAAACAAACAATTGGGGAGTTAGTGAAATTCAGGGAACGAGTGTACTCTATTCTTGAATAAATGATAGAAAACATGCATATAGGGTCTACGTGCTTTATTTGCTATTTTGTTTAACTTGCTTTATTTCTATACACTAACAGAACTCATGCTTATAAGAAATCACACACTTTACCTAACTTATCTAATACTCGTACACTATCCAAAGTATGTTAGTAATCACTATACTTGATTTAATGTCTATTAGTGTGCGCTCTTAGATAGCATGTCCATAGGAATCAAACGCCTTGCTTAATTATTAGGCAGCATGCCTATAGGATATGATAATACATGTCTTCGCTAATGCTCATCTAGATATCTTGACTATAGGATTTTAATCTATTAATCAACTATTTTTGTTGTTTTCATTATACTGTCCCACCTATATGGCGTGCCTATAAGGATACAGTATTATAAAAATCAAGTTCAATTGTCAATCCTGCTTATAGAATATTATCACTCGCCCATAAAGCATGTCTATATATCAAACGTCGTTAACTCTGAGCCTTGGAACAGTCTTACTGCCTCATTGCACGAACAATTTAGAGATCGTGCCTATAGGGATTTTAACGGCTTCAATCTGCAAGTTCATTAGTTTAAAGTTGTAGTACTGCTTATACGATACTGGAAATTACAATCACATAGAACCATGTCTATAGGATTCAACAACTCTAATGCGTCTTAACTCTAGAACGGTATACAACCTAATCTGCCCGCGTGCATTTGTTGTTTATGTGTGGAGGCTAACCTGGGCCCTTAATTATCTTTATATAGTTTTATCATTTTGAGCACCCTAAGTGAAGTCTAGAACCATTCAAATACTATGTGCAAAACCTCTTGGACCATAGTCATGGGACGGGTAGTGCACGCATAGGACACAGTTTAGAATTGAATTAGAACGCTTCAAGTAAAAAACTTTAACATAGTAATTGGGTAGCAGGAGATGATAGTCTGTGCCCGCTGAATGATATGGGTAACCCCTACCCTAAGGGAGTTGCGAAGTATTATTTATTTTGCACTGGGTGATCCTTGAGGCTAAAAAACTTAGGATCCCCCCTCCTTATATAATTATCGTTCACACTTAGTCGTTGAATTTAGAACAATTAAATTGTATCGTGTAGCTGCTAAAGACTTGTACTAATTATCTAAATAGCTTAATTGTTGTCCGATTTTCTTTACACTTGTTCATAATAGAACCTTTAAATTCTTTGTCTTCCCTCGCTTATATGATCACATAGGACAGTTATAATATAATAATACACATAGTGTGAATGTCACGCCCCAAACCGGGGAACATGACCGGCGCCCGACCGGGTAACCCCAGTCAAGCGGACTTGGGTGCCTTTCCTATTCCGCGTGTTACCCCATGTTTTCATTACTCAATATTCCAAGAATTGGCCATATATAATTAAGAACACCTTTTTACAAAACATACATATGTACATAGTAATTAATGAAGTTACCATTTCATTGCCCAACCTGTAAAGCATGGATTTACATAAGTTCATAACCCACATCAACTGTCTACGGAGCCTCTAAAGATACAACAGGATAATATAGTACTTGCCGGTAATAAGGCTCCGACTATACCTTACCCAAAAACCAAAATAAAACTCCGAAAATAAGGCAGCCTGAGCCACGCAGGGCCCCAAGAGGAAAGGGGCTCACCAAAACAGCTGATGGAAGACGAAGGGGAGCTACGATCGGTGGACTGGAGTACCTGCTACGGATCCACCTACAATCATAACACGAATGTAGCGCTCCAGCAAAAGGGACGTCAGTACATTTGAATTGTACTGGTATGTATAAACAAACTTTGGCCTGAGTAACCTCAAACCACACACAAGCAGCAAACAACAAAGGAGTCAATAATTAAATACACACAAGGAAACAATCAAGGCAAGCAAGTTAACAGTCTCTCCTTTTCCCCATCATCATTTCCACATCATTAATTTCAAAATTTTCTCATATTTAATTTCAATAGTGATATCGATCACTTTCCACCCTTATTACCTCGACCACCCTTATCACCACAACCCACACCTTATTACTTCGCGTTGTGGCGCGCAACCCGATCCCACCAAGCAATCACGATTCACAAACAATACCATAACAATAACAATTCACAAGGACAACAACAACAAGTCTCAAGAACAACAACAACAAATCTCAAGGAATAGCAGCACAATTCACAAAGGATTTCCGTAACCATCAATGCCTATTTCCATATTTTTCAACAGCCTAATGTACAATTTAAGTCACAACGATAATTTCCCACGACAAGCCACATATGATATTACCACAGTTGTTTCAATTGCATCAATTTTGATTCCTTTCCATCATTTGTTTCACAGTTCTTACCACATAACACATTCATAATCACAACTTGGTTTATTGCCATCTACTTGAACTATCGTATCAAAAGACTTAACCAACAACGTTCAAGGCAGATTAATCACATGAGTTCACAAATAGTCCGCATAAGTAAACACATACCGATCACAAGAATTTAACTTCACAAATAATCCACGTAGATATCACATACCAAATATTTGTACACCAAACAAGTTGATTTTACAAAGGTCAAAGTTAGCCATACATACCTGGAGTCGAATTCCCTTTCTATTTCTACTTCCAACTTCACCAAAAGCCTAGCAACGCCAATATAGTGTACAAATTTCACATACTTCTTAGAATCAAAATTTACAATCACTACCCGAACACATTTAAGTTATCATTTGTACAATTCTTTACTTCTACCCAATCCCTCTCATCAGATTTTAAGTGCTAAAAGACATGCATAAGTGTTTAAACCCCTTATTATTAAGAATTAATGCACGGGACTTTCCCCCTCTTAATTAAATCTGAAGGTCAGTGAAAATGGGGTAGGGATTTTACCTGTAGGAATGGGGATGAAGACACTTGCATTGAAATTTCCCGGCCTAGATAATTTGAGGAACAATTTTTGAAGAAGATGAACTTTCTCTCAAGAACCCCTCCTCCCTCTCTCTTGTTTCTTTTTTTTTGTTCAGAAAGTCGTTAAAAATGAGGGGTTGGGGGTGTTCTATAAAAAGGGGTCGGGTGTAAATTTTTAGAAAATCAGGGGCCGAGTCAGGTCTGCGGTCGCATTCTGCGATCGCAGACATGAAATGCGGTCCGCATAATGGACCGCAGAAAGTGTCCCAAAACCTGGTTCCACTGTTGGGGTATGCGGCTGAAATGCGATCCGCATACACGGTTTGCGATCGCATAGTGCACCGCATTTTTAACCTCAAATTTGATTGACACATTGCCTTACTCTGCGGTGGAAATACGGTCCGCATATAAGTTGTGCGGTTGCATAATGGACCACATCTTGACCTCAATTTTAACCAAACCACTGACTCACTATGCAGCAGGAATGCAGTCCGCATACTAGATTTGTGACCGCATTCTAGGCCGCAGAATGGCATTTTTTCTGGAAAACTGATTCTTTGATTTTTAAAAGCTACACATTCCTAACACATATTTGGAGTCGACACCACGAGTTACTAGGTTTCGAGCCCCTTTTTACGGGGCCTTACAGTGAACTTCGGTCGGGACCTATAGTTGTGGACCTCGAAGAGTGCCTAACACCTTTTCTTTGAGGTAATTTGAGCCCTTACCCAATCTTTGGTGACGTAGATTAGTTAAAACATAGTTATTTGTAAATAGATGCCCTAATGCACTTTAAAATCATTACGTGAAGACTCTTCTATTTTAATACCCACCTTTAAAAGAGTTGTCACACGTCGAAACCCTCTTTCACGAGAAAATGGGCGCGACAGCATGGCGACTCTGCTAGAGATTTACACTTAGGCTCTTACCATAACGAAGTTGACTTGTGTGGATTATTTGATGACATGCATATCCTTTCCCTTACTTTCCTTTATTTGTCTAAATTGCTATGACGTGAACATTCCCTCCCTGATTTCCTTTATTGCTATGACATGAACGTCCTCTCTCCGTTTCCTTCATCTTATCCAAGACTGCTATATCATGTCTCTCCCATCCCCCTTTCCTTATTTTCTTCATTACATTCTCGCACATTTTCATGAGTTAAACTGACTTCTCTCTTTTGTCTTTCTTTTCTTTTCTCTTCTTTTCCTCCTCCTATTTATCTTTACCATTCATTTATTGTTTTTATGCACTTTTATCATGCAAATACTTGGCAATGTGTTACTATGTCTGCATAAAGCATGCTCCACATCATACTCCACTCGTACTTATTATCAACATAGCGACGCTTGATGAGTGTCCGCGATTTTCTGAAATCACCCTTTTAAACCAAAAAGGCTTATTTGTGGTAGACTAGTCGATCAACAATACGGTCGATGGTCCCGTGCCTTTTCCTCTCAACTTGTCCACTCGAGAGTACCATTCTAGACCTTTCTAGAAACCACACTCCGATTTGAAATGTACATGCATCATGCTAAACCTAGTACGAATTGAGATGTCATTGACGTATCAACCCGCTTAGATGAACCTTGTCCAAAGTCCAACGGGATTTCTATAATCCCAAAGGATACCATCATATTATGTGCATTACTTGGAGAAAACTTGCCAACATCTTGATCATTATTGCTTAAATAGTAGAATCTGGATGGGGAAAGGGCTAACGTTTATTTGTTTGCAGAAAATGAAGCACGAAATCCCAGGTTTGGTATTGTTTAGAATATCCCACCTTTGCTAATTGATTGGTGGAAAGACCTTGCACCCTGTGAAAGAAACCACGTGAGGGGAATGCTTGGTTACCTGCCATCTCTGATGAACATTCAACCAAATAGGGAACTGATCGAGGTTGCTACCATGTTCTGGGATGAGAAGAGAGCTGTATTTCAATTTGGCAATATAAAAATGACTCCTCTCCCGGAAGAAATAGGAGGTTTCGCCGAGTTACCATGGGATAGTCCAGGGCTATTGGTGCCAGAGAATCGCACTCCACGTGGTTTTCTGAAGATGTTGGGTTTTAAGAAGAATAATGAGCTGGTATGTCTGAAGAAATCATGCATCCCCTTTGAATTTTTCTATGAGCGTTATGGGCATAGCAAATCATATCGCCTTTATCATGAGGGGATATCCATTACCTCTTTAAGATGGGTGCACCATCGGGTTTATGTTTTCATAGTCTGTTTCTTGGGTTTGTTGATCTTTCCGATGCAAGAGGGGAGAATTCATGCTCGCTTAGCCACGGTCGCCAGGACCTTAATGGAGGGTATCGAGGGAAAAAGTACACTATCATCTCAATAATCTAGATGAGATGTACCGTGCTCTGGATCGATGCAAGCATGGGTCCGGACACTTTGAGGGTTGTAATCTCTTGCTATAAGTTTGGCTGCTGGAACACTTTCAGAGGGATGATTGTCGCCAAGAGCTTCTACGAAGGCCACTGAATGAATACATAGCCAATCATTATCCAAAGAAAATGACATTCATTCTAGACAGGTTTGCAAAGCCTGAGAATGTTGTAGGTTGGGTACCTTTCTTCAGCAATCTGACAGACAAGCAAGTGCATTGGATGTTTGAATGGTTTCCTAGTAGTGAGTTCATTATCAGACCCAAATGAACTACTCACTTAGTACTGATTGGGCTGCGAGGCATCTAACCTTACGCTCCTATAATGGTAATGAGGCAAGCTGGAAGGAAACGGGTCATTCATCGGGTTTCCAACATGGTTCAGTGTAAGGCAGATTTCAAAAGGGATCTCATCCAGTTCAAGTTCGAAGCTCAACACATGTGGAACCAAAAGATCATCATAGAAGGATAGACTATTGAACCAGACAGGTATCACGTTTGTCATATATACTACACTATCTTTCATGGTTAGAGGATGGTATAGCTGGGGACGTCAAACCGGGAGTCAATCTGAAAGATAGGATCATAGATGAGGTGGCTGAAGCATATGTGAAGTATAAGAGGCTACACAAAAGGGTGTTCGAGTCCGAAGCTAAGCATCTGGAACAACATAAAGTGAACATGGAGGCGATAAAGGAATAGAAGGAGATTGCCAATAAGTCGATAGAAATGTTAGAATATCTAGAGCAAGGATTGATGGAGCTGCAAGGGAAGATGAGAAAGAGGCTTTGGGATTGTCAAGGCATGGACGATGATGAGGGACGGAAGTTAGAAAAGGCTTACTTGCTACTAGATATGTGCGACTAAGAAATGTGATTGATGGGGTCAAGAGAGCCAAGCATGGAGAAGGTCCTTCAGGGAGCGAGTAGATTAGGAGATAATATTCTTTACTGCTTTCTAGATTAGATTAGATTTCGATATAATAAGGCTTAATGCCATTAGTGACTTTATAATTATTGTCGATTTACTAAAAGATTTATTTGGCATATTTTCACATTAATGGAATGAGGCAAACATTGGCCTGAATCTTCTCCAAGTCCATGTGTCGCTTAGGCCTACCTCAGGCACAATGAGGTCCCCAAATTAGGAAGCGAATTATTGCACAACCTTATGTGATACATGTCTAAATAGTGCAAACACTCTTTACTTCGTCTTACTGACTTGGTTACCTTTTTTTTTCATTCTTTCTGGCGACATAACTTTGTGTCACCGAAAAATTGGTAAAAACCTTCCTTTTGGCGGGAATTTCATTGACCTCCTCGGATAGACTTCTGACATGATTATACGCACGTCTCTCTGTATTTAATGTTCCGAACACACATCATCCCACGATTCAACATAACTTTTGGCAGCTATCGAGGTAATTATGGCCACGAATTTAGCCGCCTAAACCTTTACTTATACGCATCTACTTCCTTAATTTTACACTTCATAACATTTTGAATTTTCTAAGACTTTCTTTACTCAAACTCACCTTCCGACTTCAACCTTTCCTCAACTTCCTTCTTTGAGAGAAAAAAACTCTTTCACTGATAAGAAATGGCCTCCTTTTTAAGAAAACCTAGTTCTTTAAAGAACAAAGGCAAAGCTGATGATCCCAAAGAGCTTGATTACCACCAAAGATTTGGAAGAGAAGTTTCCTTCTGCTAACTCTCGTACATGGGCCGTTGGCAGATACCCTTATTTCATCCGTCTTTCCGATATTCCTACTATGAAGGAAGATTTTCGTTGTTAGGATTTAGACATTATCACTCCTGATCTGGAGGAGTGGATAACCCCACCTAAGGAGGGTTTTACATACTTTTACACGTATACCTTTACTTTGGGAGCATTTTCTTTGAGGGGTGAGCTTGATTCCGTTATTACGTAGTTTTGTCTCCGCCTTCAGGTGTGTTTGGATCAAGTAAGTCCTTTCGAGTGGAGGACGATTGCTTGTCTTCGGTGCCTGTGCCAAGAAACGGGAGAGGAGCTATCCCTAGCTCACGTGATGAACCTCTATTCCCCTAAAATCTTCCGCGGGGGAATGATAAACTTTAGCAAATGCGGCCACCATGCCCTGCTATCTAGCATGGATGATGACAATGACCGTGGGTGGATGGAACGGTTCGTTGTAGTCGCCACCAGTGATATCATTCCGGCAACGGCTTTATCTTTCCGGAATCATGGTCGTAAGCTCCTTGTTTAATATTTATTTCATTAGAAGTTTTCTCTTATCCTTATCGACCCTTCTTCTTTACCCAATTTTAGCAGCTCAATGGGTTCCACCTAGGGATGAAGGCTTGGACCAGTGGGTCTAGAAAATCCTGAACATTACTAAGCCGAAACCCGCACGTGGAAAGAACTTACCCTTAAATACGAGTGGAAGGCCAAAAAATATGGTAACTTAGACTCATCTCGTCTTTGTTTTTTGTGTGAGGAAATTGATAAACCCCTTCTCTCTTTGTCGAATTCAGTTCTACTCGCAGGCTCGATTGTCTTCCCCGAGGAGGACGTTTTGGCTGATCCCGCTGATGCGGCAAGGTTGCTTCAGGAGGCGCTTACTCGAAAGGTGTCTCTGGGCCTGCTTCAGGTGCAAGTATTTCTTCTTGGAGTCCCCAGATTGAGAACAAGAAACCAAAAAGAAAGCACTACTCTACGGCCGGGGGAAAGAATAAAAGGGCAAAGAATGCCGCCCCTGAGTCATCTCCGAAAGCTGTGGTGACGAGCCCTCCGCCCGTGCCGACCATAGATACCGCGATGATCGATGAGGATGGAGAAGCTAGAGTAAAAATTAGCTACTCATAATAATATGTAAAAGTAGAATACTAGAATTCATAACCAACAAGAGAAAAGGAAGAAGAAAGAAACTCGTAGCGAAAGCTTGTTCGTTTTCGCTCCCTTTGTGTTCTTGCCTCACAACGTAGTGTCTTCCCTAGGTCAAAAGTTTTGTAAAAATCACAGACGCTTTAATCCAATACCCATTCGGCTAGGATAACTAAAGGTGCCTCCCGCGCTTCGTTATGCTGGCACACGAGCCCCCAACTCTCTTCTTTTCTAACTCGCGGTGCCTCATGCAATGTGTTGAAGTATTCTTTTGCGCGAAGCCTGATTTCTCTGGCTCGTCTACCTCCCTCGCGGGCGCGACACTTGGTGGACGAGCATCCTTTAGTTTTTTTTCGATTTTTACGTTCCTTTTTAGGCCAAATCATCATCTTTTCAATATTTTATCATTCAAATACGTTCCTACGTAATAAATACGTAATGAGCATAAATTACTCCAAATACCATGCAATCCGCATCAAATCACACAAGATATGGAGCACGACGATACTCAAAGCCATGTATTTTTGCCGATTATCGGAATATCTGTACTCAAAGCCAAGATCTCTCTTTATTGTTAATGAAACTCACAAAAAGGAAAAAAGTGAAACAAAAAGAAAAAAGAAAAAGAAAAAAGACAGCAATCACAATTATCTAAAACAGAGAAAATGTAAGGCCATGATTGTTGAACTCAGACTACGTCGTATTAGCTCAAGTAGTTTACAGTCAAAAGGCGCAAAATAGCCAACAATCCTAGTTTAGAGGAGAATCCGGTCCATGCAAATACTTGTCAACTAGAAGTATATATCTTATGTCTCTGCAAATCTTTCACAGTATTACTCCTCTATCTTCGCCGTCGACGTCGAATTTCCCGTCTACGCAGTTTCTTTCTCGCTTCGTCCCGGCGACAAGTCATGTCAGTAACTGCTCTAATAAATCACCATCAGTTGGCTTATCGGAATTACAGTCCCAATTCAAGCCCCCGACTGACGATCTCCGTCCTATTGAAACAAAACCTAGTAGCAGTAGCAGTTCAGATGATACACCTGAGAGTGAAGGAATTTCTGGTATTAAAGTGCCCAGACAAAGATATATTGCCGCTTCCAAATCGCAACTGTTAGGTGCCATCACTTCTACCATGTTTAATTCACCGGAGGAAGCCGATCAATTTCGTCATGTATCACTGTAAATTTCGTAACTATTTACTTCCCTCAACTCCCTTTTTCCATGTGCATGTATAATAACAAATTGATTTGACTTAATTACTATTTAAAGTAGTTGCTGATATTTTGATTTGTTGAACATCTGGAACTTTGAGGAAAGTGTTCTATTTGCAAATGTGTAGTATATAGTGATGCTAATTTTTCATCATTTCATGTTTGTTGGTGATATACTGCAGATGGAGCATTTTCTTAAGAATACTGCTCCTACAATTTAAGGTTTCTTTGTTGGCTATTCACATTTGTGGGAAGGGAGGGGAGGAAGGGCGAGGGAGGGTTGCTATTGGGAATATCCTAGTTCAGTACTTTGTCGACTTGCTAGTTTAGCTTATGCTTTTTGAATAAGCATTTCACTATAGTGTAAACATTCAACAGCTCAACTGTTGGCCAGTCACACATTTGTTGTAGGGCCAATTTCTATTATTGATTGGCGAAGGGGAAGTGACAGCATGAAAGCAAAGAAAATCATAAAATGAATGCGAGAAATACAAAGACACAAAAATATAGTTTAAAAGAGAAAGGGGTAAAGATCTTATTGATACCATATTTTTTTAGATATCGTCTGTATAATATGGAAAGAATAATGTAGTGGAAGACTTGAGATTTTGTGGCCGAATTTTTGATGGAGAGTTTGGGTTTTGGGGGGTGGGCGCCCTTTCCTTTCTATTCTCTAGTCTATGAATCTATGTAGAGGAAGTGTAGTATTTTGGAGGTATGTGAGAGGAGACGTCCTCTGCTTGATGCCTAATCAGAGAGTTAAGCAGTCCTATTTATAGTGAAGAATCCAACTACCTGCTACTTGTAGGTGGTAGCGGAGGTAAAGTGGAGTCTTATCCAAGATGTTGATTTGTAATATCTGATTATGATTGTGTAATCAAATCAAATCAAATGTTCAAGAAAAGTGATAAAAGGAGCATTGAAGCATACACAAATGCAGATTGGGCAGGCTCCTATACTGGCAGAAGGTCTACTTTTAGGTATTATACATTTATTTGGGGTAATCTTATGACATGGAGAAGGAAAAAAACAAAGTGTTGTGGCACGAAGCAGTGCTGAAGCAAAGTACAGATATATGGCTCATGGATTCTGTGAGATTATTTGGCTTAAGAAAATGATGGAGGAACTTACAAGACCTATAACTATACCAATGAAACTATACTGTGACAATAAAGGTGCCATAAGCATTGCCCACAATCCAGTTCAACATGATAGAACAAAATATATTGAGGTGGATAGGCATTTCATCAAGGAGAAGCTTGAAGAAGGAAGTGTGTGCTTGCCATTTGTGCCAACAGATCAATAGACAAAAGATAGTATTACTAAGGGGTTGTTTAAACCAAGATTTGAAAATCTTGTGAGCAAGTTAGGCATGTCGAATATCTATATGCCAACTTGAGGGGGAATGTTGATTTGTAATATCTGATTATTATTGTGTAATCAAATCAAATCAGATATGATGATTGGCATTATCTGATCATATCATATCAGCTAGGTTAGGAAAGTTTCACATTCTTAGGGATTATATTAGATTAGAAATACCCCTTTATCTGGAATCAGGGGATTATTTACTTTTTATTGATTTGTTTTCTCCTATAAATTGTGTATTCTTTGACAGAATAATACATAATATTTCGATACCAAAACTTACACCAGAGAAGTGGGGGAGTGGCTTCTTTTTCTAAGGAGTGGTTACGGAGCCCTATCCCAAAGAATAGGGGAATGGCTTCTCAAGTAGTTATTATTCCTTGACTTAGTCTTAAGAAAAATAAGTTGGCACAGATGATTTGTGGAGTATGGTTTATATGGCCAGTGGAGAACGCAATTCATGAAGAATATGGTTGCAGAGATAGGCCGGACGTCTGTGAGGGCCTGTAGATTCTTTATAAAGGATGTTTGGAACTCATACATGCGAAATTCATGATGACTAGGCGGATGTCCGTAGGATAATCGTGGATCATTCTAAAACACGTGTTATTGGGTAGAGTCTAAGTTTCATACACGTGATTTGGTTGAGCGAGATCATGGACTAACTATCTTAGGGGTGGTTGATGAGTAAGTTGGAATGTCAATCTTCTCCTTTTGGACTCGGTCAAAGGCTATCGTAGGCGAGCCATGGGCCTGACATGTGGAGGTCACGACTATGCATAGAGCTAGTCAGGAAGCTGTCAGCTCAGCCAAGCCCATGGCAGGCATGTGCTATTTTGGCCACTAAAGGTAGCTATTAGAATAACTATGTCATTATATATATAATTAGTCCTAGTCCCATATATAATAGAAGTAGGTTATATATTATGTGTACTTACAAATAGGGTTCTTTGTATTACAATTAACATAAATATTGAATTTTTCTCCCGTACATTTTCACATGGTATTAGAGCATCAGTGAGGAAAGATCGTTGTGCGTCATTCCAACGACATCTGGGAAGAACGAACTCAGTCACCGTGCAATTTTTTGGTGACCTAAGTGACTGTTTGCGTCAAAGTCACTATTTATTAGTGTTGTACACAAACCAACACCACCACAAAGTCCGTCGTAGTCCCGCGATGAAACCCTAGAAAACCGCACCAGAAAAATCCTACCCACGCACCCTCCCGCGATCTGGGCACGTTCCGGGCGCATGAGACCTTTCCAGCCAGATTCCGACAAACTTCCTTCAGGACAGCTTACTAGCACAGCAATTCCGAGTCCACCAGTACTATTTCTGACAGATTCCGACAACTTTGGAATTTTTCAGTGAGCTACGACGTTTTTCGGCGTGAATAATGCTTTCCGGCATAAAATAGTGTTCTTTTTCTCTGCTGTGAACAATGTTTTCTAAATATTTCGTCTGTTTTCCCGCAGGAGTTGCTAATTCCACTATTTCAGGTTAACCCAACAACTTTTAGTCAAGAATTTGAGAAATTAATTGTAGTGAAATGGGATCAGATACTATGAATTGTTGGATGGTTTTTCTACCGGATTATATTGAGTTCCTTCACTACAAAGCATATAAAAAGACATCTCCAGCGACAACTTTCGTTGTTCAAACATGTAATAGCGTGACTTGTGTCTCCCAATCTTCATCCTCCGATTCTTGGGTCGTTGATTCAGGTGCATCTAATCACATATTTGGTAACAAACCTCTTTTCACTACTATTTCATATTCTCAATCTCTTCCAACCGACACAATGGCCAACGGGTCTCAAACCATGGCAACTGGAATAAGTCAAGCAAGTCCACTTCCTTCCTCACCTTTAGATTCAGTTCTTTATGTTCCCGGTAGTCCTTTTAATTTCATAGTCGTTAGTCGTTTAGCCAAATCACTTAAATGCTCTGATACCATGTGAGAATGTACGGGAGAAAAATCTATTATTTATGTTAATTGTAATACAATGAACCCTATTTATAAGTACACATAATATATAACCTACTCCTATTACATATGGGACTAGGACTAATTACATATATGTTATATATTCACAATTAGCTTGCAAAATACCTCATTTGATAACGGTTGTCGAGCTAGCAAACAAATCCCCACCTCCCCACCCACCATAAAAGAAAGAAAGAAAGAAAAAGAATTCCTTTGTGGATTTCATGGGTTGTGTTATTGACAGGTCTGCATGTTAGTGCAGTCTAAAGTTGAAATGGAAGGACTCCAGTTAATTTGGAATTTGGCCTTCATAAGATATACTCCCTCCGTTTCAATTTATGTGAACCTATTTACTTTTTGGTCCGTGCCAAAAAGAATGACCCCTTTCCTTATTTGGAAACAATTTATCTTTATGTAATGATTTATGGCCACACAAAATATATGTGCCTCATTTTACACCACAAGTTCAAAAGTCTTCTCTCGTTTCTTAAACTCCGTGCCCAGTCAAATGGGTTCACATAAATTGAAACGGAGGGAGTATATGACTATATAGGTTCAGAATTTGATTACACTATTGGAGTATCTAATTTCTTGTCAATTTTAGCATGCAAGGAAACATAGGGACTCCTTTCCCTATCAGTTATTACTACCTCTTACTAGGTACCATATGTGGGATTACAGTGGGTTTGTTTGTTGTTGTTGTAGTAGGTACATGTGTTAGGATGGTCTTGCATAAATCCTTAATTAGAATCATTTTCTTCAAACTAACAATTGTTTTTGGGACCCCTAAGGTTTGGTCCACATATTTATACTGTCTCAACTTTCTAAAGGGACTATTTAGTTAATAATATAGTTTGCTAACAACCTTATTTTCCCACCTTTCCGGTAAGGTCTGGCATGAATGTAATGAATATGTGAATAATTTGAAGAAGTCTTCTGTCAAGGAAATGAAAGAGCTAATTCCTCTCCGAGTTCTGCTCTAGAAATAGGTGGACTGCCGGATAGGGCTAATATCTTACTGTGGAAGAGAATAATAAGCTAAGGCTAGGTGATGAGAGGAGGACAACCTGTCTGCTATATCATGGATTTGGTCCTGGTTTTTCCAATTGATATAGACTGCTTTTTTTAAACATAAATGCTATGTCTCATTGTTCTTATTAATGATGAAATCATGTTACAACCAAAAAGGTGACATTTAATTGATGGCAAAACTATGTAAGTAGAACTGACGTATTTCAGCTCTCAAATACTGCAACAGACAACGTAAGCAACAGACAACGTAAGAACAGTAGTTTAGTAAATATTTACTTTAGAGCTGTGAGATCTTTCACTTACTGGAAATAATATGATGAACGCCTTTCTCTTGGTCACACATCAACTCATACAAGCTACTCCTCTGTCTCATTTTCCTTTTTAGTCTATCTAAAAAAGAATGACACCTTTCTATATTATAATCAATTTAACTTTAAATTTCATTTTTTACCTTTAATAAGATGATTATAGCTACACAAAAGTTTATGGCTTGTTCTAAACCACAAGTAATGTCTATGGCTTGCTCTAGAGCACAAGTTTCATAGTTTTTCTTTAACTCCGTGACAAGTCACCGTCACATAAAATAACACGGAGGAGTATGATTTTTGCTATGCTGACTTGAAACTTCTTCACAGTAAAAACCCTCAAAAATGTTGTGAGAAACCAAATTAAACTCGGAAAGTCTTTCAATTGTCCACTTGCTTTCTCCAAACTTATGTTTTATCTTTCAAGTGGAGCTAAAGAGAAGATTCATTAGAGCTGTAATTAGAAAATATATAACTCGGGGGGCCTGCATTATTCCACTTAATTTATATGACCTTACAGCACGAGTAAGAATTTTGGAACATAATATTTCAGACATCTGAATGAATTCTACTTCGTCAAATCCTAAATTCTAGCATGTTACACTAGAATTCTAGTCACTTAACCCCATCTATAGTTGTGTAAATTGAAAGTTAGAGCTTTAATTGTTGAATACACTTTTTTTCACTTTCAGGTTTGTGTTAAAAGAATTTCTGTAATTGCAGATGCCTGGACCTGATTCTCCATGCTGAACACAAAGTCATCTTAGAGGAAATGCGAGTTGATTATGATCGATCGCATGCCGATGATAGTTGTAATAAAACTGCAGTTTCATCTGGGCAAGAAAAAAATTTCACGCCAAATGGAAGTGGCTCCAAAATTATGATGAGTGATGTTGAGAAGGTCAAAGACATGGATAAATATGACTGGGATATGGAACTGAAGAATCTATGGCGTTCAGGTTCTGATCAATTCTCAGGATCTCCTTATGTTTCTTTTCTCAAATTTGTCAACAAAAACTCTCTTGAGGAGTCTAGGTATGTTGCAATCTTCTATAGTAGCGTGTAATATAATAAAGTTTAATAATTAATTTAAGCTGCGTCACTATATAAGATCGGTAAAAAGAAAATGAATGCAAAAGGCTCTAAAATCTGCTTCTGGAACTGACAACCCAGGTAAAACATCTAACATTAAAGAAAATAATGTGTAGAACTGTCTATTGGACAGAAATTGCTATTTGAAGATGCCCAATCGAAATTCTTCCTGACGGTCACAAAGTGCTTTGCCAATCTTTAATCTGCATATAGTACTGATTCAGCATGAAGATATGCTGTTGAGAAAAGAAAAAAGAACAAATTTATAGTATTGAAGGCTAGAGAGTCGGAGATGCCTTCTAAATCGAAGTTTGATTATAACCATAAGAGAGTCTTAATTTGATAAGGGTTGACAAGTCAGGAAAGGAGATTTCCTAGTTTCCGTTCACAAGGTTGGTTGCAGGGATTCTCCTAATTTTGTTTGTCTAAAAGCTGAGTCTTATTATGGAATTATAGAAAAATGAACGTAGCTGAGGAAACTTGACATGGGTTTAGACTGCTTCAAATTGAGGCAACCTGACAAAAGATAAGGACATATCCCTTACTATTTTATTCGAATGCTTTTGGAAAATGATAACTATGTGAACTTAAAAAACATTTTTGTTGAGCTCAAGCAAGAGATCTTTGAGAGCTGCAAAAATGACCACAACTATACAACAATTATCTATTAGAACTCCTGCAGTGTCTAATATCATATGCTTTTGGTTTTTACACTGGTGTTTTCATAATAACTTTTGGTGGACATTGATTTTGCATGTGACAACATCTGAAATTTCCTGTAGAACTGCTGTTTCCAGTCGTTTTCAACATGCTTTCCTGCAGCTGCTTTCCAATGCGGGTTTTGAAGAATTGTCTGCTAGAGATCTGAGGCTGACATCTGCTCTAAATACTGATTATCTTCTTACTTTGCCTATATCTGTTGACTGGAAGAGGGCATCTCAGTCCAGTGCCATATTATTCAGGTTGGTGTAAAGAACTTTCCTCAATAAGAAGAGAAAAGAGTAAACTCTTATTGAAGTCGAAAATACTTATCTCTACTTGGTCTGTTCAATACATACAATGTACTAGCACAAGAAGTCGGAAATATGCCATTCCCATAATCAAGATAAATTGTATTTAATCTTGTGCTACAATCATTCCGACGGTTTGTCCAATTCCATCTTAGATTGTGAACATAATCTTTATACTTGTAAAAATCGATGATTTAATCTTTCGGGTATAGGTTAAACTTTATACACTAAATCATCTATTATATAAGTAAAGGACACAGACATAAAACTTTATTAAAATAGAATAAACAATTTTTTTATAATAAAGACTATATCCAAACCAAACTCATGGTTAATAGTGTATATCCCAACTAGATTAACCTGAAAGAGGAGGGACTCATGCGAAGATTCTGTTACCATGGTGAAAAAATTGTGGGAAGACTTCTAGTAAAATAATATTTTGAGGAGGGGCTCAATACCCAAACTTTGATATCTTAAAAAAAAAAAAAAAAAAAAAAAAAAAAAAAAAAAAAAAAAAAAAAAAAAAAAAAAACGAGAAAAGGACTTCTCGTGAACAATGACAGAAAATGCAACATTCAGAGAGGAACTCAAAACCAAACTCTAATAACTCACTATCCAAACTCTGATATCTTGTAGGAAAAAAAGAGAATGAGATTTATTCTGGAACAAAAAAGGGGCAGCCCGGTGCACTAAGCTCCCGCTATGTGCAGGGTCCGGGGAAGGGCCGGACCACAACGATCTATCGTATGTAGCCTTACCCTGCATTTCTGCAAGAGGCTATTTCCACGGCTCAAACATGTGACCTCCTTGTCACATGGCAGCAACTTTACCATTACGTCAAGGCTCCCCTTCGAGATTTATTCTAGAACACCGACCAGAAATCGATGTTCAGATGAGGGGTTCAACATTCAAACTCTACCACCTTGGGGAAAAAAGGAGAAGAATTTTCAAGAAACAGTTGCTAGAAGAATCACCAGAATAAGAAGGGGTATGTTGCCGTTGAACCAGTCACCTGCAAGAAGCGTTGTTAGTAAAACATAGACAATAAGTAAAATTTTGGTCAGTGGCATAAGTGATAAGGCCAGTCGCCAGCTGGAGAAGCTACTTGTTGAGTTAAAGTCTTCATCAGATGTACAATGCAATTAAATGAGTCTATAAAGCTCGTCATCCACTATTACCTTTTAGTTTTAGCAAGTCCATATTTAGAGTTGTAAGTCTGCATTCAAAGTTCACATGTGAATCCCAAAATTGGATTATGCCGGAGGGTGTTTAGTTATTAAAGTTCCGGACGGGATAATGAGGATATCTAAAGGTGTTTATAAAGGTCTTGGACCCTCCACTCATTGCCTTAAGGTTTTGGGTTGACAGATATTTTCACATTACTGAGATTGTAAAAGTTCTACTATAATGTGCAAATAGAAAAGAAGAGGAACTATATTGAAATTGATTGTTAACAACAAAGAGGACTCCTTATTTGTGGGGTTTGAGCTACGTGAAGTATGGAAAAATTCCTAATTCTTGAGATAATATTTATTATGATATAATCATTATGTTCAGCACAATATTCTTAATGATTTACTTGACTTTTAACAACTTTAATCCTACTCATGTTATTCCTCATTTATTTTCTGTTGAGTTCCTATCTCTTACACTTTCCCTTACATCTCTTTATTGACTTATCTTTCTTTCCCACTCGATTTTCTTTTTGACAAGTAAATTAATATACTTGTATTAAAGTCATTAACTTTTGCATGCAGACGTGGTTATGCAACTGAGAGGCAGAAGGGCTTGCTAATTGTTGAAAAACTAGATTACTTGCAGTCAAAGTTTCTACAAAGAGTTTTCTTTCTGATAGTCAAACCTCTGAAGAAAGTTAGTATTTGGTTGACTGAGGTATGTGACTACTGGTACATCAGATTTTCCTTTTTCTAGATGTAGCCTGAAAAATTGCTTTCCAAGGGTCCCCCAATATGTGTTTGGAGGGGCAATTTTGTTGGTTTGGTGGTTTTCTTCTGCCAATTACCTATGAACCTGATTTCTTGGATTGCATAGCAATCACAGTTACAAATTTCCATGGATCTCCAAAAGAATTGGAAACATTTACCAATTAAGTGCATTCCCGTTAAATGAGCTGCTTCAAATATGCAAAAGGAAGCTAAACAAAAGAGTTATTAAAAAGCTACTCCCTCTATTCCAGTTTATGTGAACCTATTTTCTTTTTGGTCCGTTCCAAAAAAAATAACCCCTTTCTAAATTTGAAAACAATTTAGCTTAACTTACAATTCTTCCCCTAATGAGAAGCTTTTATAACTACACAAATGCTCTGGGCCCCTTTTTAATTTGTTTAGGGCCACAAATTTCAAAAGTCTTCATTTTTTTTAAACTCCGTGCCCAGTCAAACATGTTCACATAAATTGGAATGGAGGGAGTATATATTTGTGGCAAATGATCGTCATTTCAAATATTTCACTCAGAGGCTCTCCTAAATCAACAGATTGTTTTAATTAAGACAGACATGACAACAACAACAACAACAACGACCCAGTGATCCCACTAGTGGGGTCTGGGGAGGGTAGTGTATACGCACACCTTACACCTACCCCAAAGGGGTAGAGAGTCTGTTTCCGAAAGACCCTTGGCTCAATAGGACAAAAAAGATAAAAGGAGGCAATATCAGTATCACCACAGAAATCATAGGAAAAGTAGGAACATCATGAAATCCAGAAGAAAGATGCAAAGCAAAAGCGATAGCGAGTAAATAGGTCCAACACTGAAAAGCGAAATAGTAAGACACGACATTGCCACTAGCTATCTTAGACAAAAACCCTACCAGACTAGTCTAACAAAGGTACGAAGTAAGGCAAGACTGAACTACCTCCTAACCCACAACCCTAATACTCAACCTCTACATCTTCCTATCAAGTGCCATGTCCTCGGAAATCTGAAGCCTCGCCATGTCCTGCTTGATCACCTCTCCCCAATACTTCTTAGGCGGCCCTCTACCTCTTCTCGTGCCCTCCACAATACCTCCTTACCGGAGCATCTGGGATTCTCCTTTGTACATACCCGAACCATCTGAGCCTCGCTTCCCGCATCTTGTCATCAATGGGAGCCACACGCACCTTCTCCCGAATATCATTATTCCTAATCTTATCCATCCTAGTATACCCGCACATCTACCTCAACATCCTCATTTCTGCCACTTTCATTTTCTGGATATGTGAGTTCTTAACAGGCCAACACTCAGCCCCGTACATCATGGCCGGTCTAACCACCGCTTTATAGAGCTTACCTTTGAGTATCAGTGGCACTGTCTTGTCAAACAGGACTCTAGATGCTAACCTCCACTTCATCCATCCTACCCTAATACGGTGTGTGACATCCTAGTTGATCTCCCCTCCCCCCTCGGTAACCGACCAAGGTACTTGAAGCTGCCTCTACTTGGGATGACCTGTGAGTCAAGCCTCACATCCACCCCCACTTCCCCCGGCTCATCGCTGAACTTACACTCCAGGTATTCTGTCTTCGTCCTACTCATCTTGAAACCCTTAGACTCAAGAGCCTGTCTCCAAACCTCCAGCCTCTCGTTAACACCGGCTCGCAACTCATCAATCAGAACTATGTTATCGGCGAATAACATGCACCATGGCACCTCCCCTTGAATATGGTGTGTTAACGCGTCCATCACCAGGGCGAATAAGAATAGACTGAGCGCAGAGCCTTGGTGTAACCCATAACAACCGAAAAATGCTCAGAGTACTACGGTCCTTACCCGAGTCTTAGCCCCATCATACACGTCCTTAATTGCCATAATGTGGGGAATCGACACACCTTTTGCCTCCAAGCATCTCTAGAGAACTTCTCTAGGAACCTTGTCATACGTTTTTTCTAGGTCAATAGACAACATGTGCAGGTCTTTCTTCCTATCTCTGTACCGTTCTACCAATCGCCTAACAAGGTGTATAACTTCTGTAGTAGAACGACCCGGCATGAACCCGAACTGGTTGTCAGATACAGGCAACGACATCCTCACCCTCGCTTTAACCACCCTCTCCCACACTTTCATGGTGTGACTCAGTAATTTGATACCCCTGTAATTGTTACAACTCTGGATATCACATTTGTTCTTATACAATGGAACCACCGTACTCCACCTCTACTCATCCGACATCCTCTTCGTTCATTGAACAACCCAGTCAACCACTCCAAACCTGCTCTCCCCACACACTTCCAAAATTTCACCGGAATCTCGTCGGGCCCGGTCGCTCTGCCCCTGCTCATCTTACTCATAGCTCCCACGACCTCCTCAACCTTGATGTGCCTGCAGTACCCAAAGTCTCGGTGACTCTCGAAATGCTTCAATTCACCTAACACAATATCCCGATTGTCTTCTTCGTTTAGCAGTTTATGAAAGTAAGTCTGTCATCTCCTCTTAATCTGGGAATCTTCTATCAAACCATCGTCGTCCTTGATACAAACATGACAAGATTACGAGAAATCCGAAAGTCATGTGCTAAGGGAAGCAACAAGAAGTGGCTGAAATAGGTAGTCTATTGGCCATTTTTGCACGATAGATGGTAGAAAATGATTTTAAGATTGCTCTTTTTTAAGGAAAACATGTGAAGGCTGCTGCCAACTGATTCTCAAGCTCAATCATTCTGGTCTTGGTTGGTTCTTGATTGCATATTACTTGAAACCATATTGATTTGCTTTATGATGATGCTTCTACTTGATTGGATATAATTCTTTTTCCTAACACATTTAGTGGTTTGATGTAGAAGCAAAGATTTCCCTTAATTTTGAAGGTCGTTACAGTCATTCTAAGATTGTTATTTATTCTTGATCCAGGTTTTGGAAAGATCTATCTCAGAAGATAATGCTCAAATTTGGGCCCAAAAAGTCAAGCTTTGGTTGAAGGATTTTCCCATTTTCCAGCAAACATCTAGTGACAACCAACACCTATCAAATAAGCCATTTGAAGTTGACGCATTATCAGAAGATGACCTTCCCCTTCAGAAAGCTGCACAGAATGCTGTAATTCGTTACGAAGAAAATCTTTCAGCAGCTGGGCCTCGTGGTAGGCTTCTAAAAAGGCTGCTGATGCTGATTGGAGTTCTACCATCAACACATAAACAGCAATTTGAACTTGAAATAGATGATAATGAAACTGAATCTCATTTAAGGTTTGTCCACTTGAGTACTAAATTCTATATGGCTATGTGACTGAGTTTATGTGTTCTAACAGAACTTGAAATGCTCATTATGTGTAAGAAAAACTCATATTGTACCTAAATCTATGAAAGCTTTGTGTTGTTGTTAGTTTCTTTGGTTTAAGAATGAGATCTAAATTTCATTGAGTTCTTAAATGACTGTTTCATCAAAGAGAATCTTATGTGTAGGCCAATCTTTTTGTCGAGGATATCACTTAGCGATATATGGGAACCCGCATCACTGAAATCATGTGCGAATGATCTTTGGAGAATGTTGAGGACTTCTATTTCCATTCTTCTCTCAAAATCAACTCTCCAGGTAACTTCAATTACATTCATGTTCAGTTCGCAGAGCATAGGACATTACTGCCTTAATATCCACTCTTTGTCTTCATAATTGCTTGAAGCACAATGAATATCATGGGCTCTTCAATTCATATACTACTTAAAAAATATTACTGCCTCCACTTCAATTTATGTGAACCCATTTCCTTTTTAGTCCGTGCCAAAAAGAATGACCTATTTCCATATTTGAAAATAATTTACCTTAATGCAATGGTTTATAGTCACACAAAATATATGTGCCTCATTTTACACCACAAGTTCAAAAGTCTTCTCTTTTCTCTTAAGCTTCGTGTCCAGTCAACTAGGTTAATATAAATTAAACCGAGGGAGTACAATTTATTCCGTTTGGACTAGTGTTAATTTTTTTTTTTTTTTTTTTGGGAGATTGCCTTTCCTTTTATCTTATATTTTTTATTAGCAAAATTCTTTTATACCACCAAGCCAACTGCAATTCATTCTTTTTCTCTTCCATTTTTGCTTTCTTAAAACTGTACATTAGTGGCCTCGAGTTACTCCTATATATTCTTCATAACAATTGGATATTTTTTCGTGGTTAGCAAATATTATACCTGACCGCAGTGCTTTAAATAATTCATTGCAAATGTTGCATCTCATATATTACTTTGCGTACCGAATACCCTGATCTCTAGCAATAGCAATGGAATGCACCTTAAGAATATTTATGCTGAACCTAAAGAATATTTATGCCTTCAAAATTGTTCTTAGTCAAGTAAACTTCATTACAACAAACATTTAAACACTTATGTGCTCATCTTTTGCTAGAAAACTTTACTCTTAGGATCTGCATCCTCATATGATATGAATGTTTATTCTGATAGGAGCCAGCTTACCAAGAGTTGATTTTACTATACATCAAGGAAACTTGTGAGGGAGGTGATGTGGATAAAGATGAGTTCCCTTCTTTGCAGCTGAAGATCTACGAGAAAATCCCCATTCCAGATCTACCAGTAAATCCTTAATCATGGAATATACTTGATCAACTTTTGAATTACTTGAAGTATATGATTGTATCTTTTTTTCATCCACATTTTGATTTAGTATGTACTTCAGTTAATTATGTTTGTTACTCTTTGTAGGTTGTTTTTCCGCACAAGAAGTTGTCTTTCCGCATACTAGATTCGGTATGAGCCGTAAATGAACTAAATTTATTCCCTAGAGAGACTCAACACTCACATCCTTCCAGTATGGAAAAAAGCAATTTTCTACAGCTTGATTTGTTGAAACTTTGACAATGGTGTTCATCATTCTGCATTAATGTCGATGTTATGCCAATTTTCAAGTGTTCTTATAAATCTACCTGAATCTTCTATTAAATTGAAAGGTACTTGAAAATTATAATGTTGTAAGATTAGACAAGCAAGCCTGCCGGTGGGCTTTTAATATATGCTACAGACCAATGAGTACTTGATTAGTTTGGTCAAAACCAATACTCAGGTTGGATGTCTAAATGCTTATCATAATGCCTTGCACATTTCCTTAATTGGTTAAGTACAATGAACTAAATATAATCTGCGACGTAGTAATTCATATACCAAAATTCAGGACCTTGAGATGAAACCTTAAACTATTACATTTTGGTATCAAGAGAAAAGAGGGTGAAAGGAAAGCATTGTTGGAGGCTACAGAGAAGTGAATGGAAAAGGATTATAATTACAAACTTGAGCGCAAGAATCTTAAACACTCAAAGGTTGTCCATATGGAGAGGACAAGGCTCCAGAACAATTAAGTCTTTCTTTTTCTCATTATCGAAAGTGCAGAACAAACAAAGTATTTAAACTAATGAAATCATAACAGAATATTTGAACTAATGAAATCATAACAGACTCCTAGAACCTAGCAACAGATAACAAAATGGTTTAACTTACTCCTAGAACTTAGCAACAGATAACAAAGTGGTGCCAGAAGTGGAAATCATGGAAGAGTGCCCTTTATTTGTGCGAGACCCAAAAACTCCAGTAAGTTGTTGACTTCTTCTTTGCTGCTGACTTTTTCTGAGTTGCTGACCTGTTCTTTGCTATATGACTCGCAAGTGCTGACTTATATTTCTTCCTAGAATAAGTTTTTAAGGTTGGTGTCGTATCAGTGCCTTCCCCTGAAAACTCGACTTGTCCTCAAGGCGAAAGGTGGGAAATTGATCAGCAATGAGGTCATAACATTCCCAGCTTGCTTCTTCAAGGCGTGTCTTTCCGTTGGATTAGCAGCTTGAGAGAAGGAACACCAGCTATATGTGTTCAGCAATGGGAAAGGATCTTTTCAGGAGTCAAAACCAATTTCCATTCAGAATTGATGGGTAGAGGGGCTGGAACTGCAGGAAGCAGTGCAGTTGTCCATGGGCTGGTCGAAGAAGAGAAACATGGAAGACGGGATGAATCTTTGAATCTACTGATAGTTCAAGCTCATATGCCACTGGTCCAACACAACGAAGAATTCTGTATGGGCCAAAGAAGCGAGGGGAGAATTTAGCATATCGATGACCACTAAGATGGTATCATATCCACCCGATTTAGGCAGACCGGAAATGAAATCAAGCGAAATATCCTCCCAAATTTGTGCTGGTATCGGAAGAGGTTGCAACAAGCGAGCAGGTGCTATAGCTTGATACTTTGCTTGTTGACAAACCAAGCAATTCTGGACATACGTTCGAACATACTGCTTCATCTTTGGCCAGTGTTGAGTCCAACATCGGTGGGATTTGGGTTTCTTGGTCTCCTTATATGGTCTTGGGCAATCCTCACCTCATGAGCTAGTTTTTGGGATTGAGTTAGGCCCAATATTCATTTATCATGGTATCAGAGCAAGGCCCAGCCTAATTTATTGTTACCGATTTTAGGCGTCCATTTACGTTGTCCACGCTCCAGTTTGCAGGCCTGGGCGTGAGAGGGGAGGGGGAGGGGTATTGAGTCCCACATCGGGGGGATTGGGTTTCTTGGTCTCCATATATGATCTTGGGCAATCCTCACCTCATGAGCTAGTTGTGAGAATGCACGAGAGAAAAATTTATTATTAACAATGATACAATGAGCCATATATATAATACATCTCCTCCTACTACATATATGATTAGGTCATATTCTACTTAGGGGTGTTCATGGTTCGGTTTGGATCGGTTTTTCCTTAAAAAGAAACCAAACCAAGTGAGTCGTTTTTTCAAATATTAGAACCAAACCAAACCAATTAAGTCGGTTTTTTCTCGATTCGGTTTATGTCGGGTTTTGTCGGGTTTTTGATTTTTTCGGTTATTTGTCGGTTTTTTGATTTTTTCGGTTATTTGTCGGTTTTTTCTTAAATATAAGTAGGGGTGTACAAAGGAAACCGACATACCGCACCAACCCGATAATTCGAGAAAAAAACCCGACCATGGTTTGGTTTGATTTGGTTTGGTGTTGGAAAATAAACCCGACCATAATTGGTTTGGTTTGGTTTTAACTAAAGAAAGCCAAACCGAAACCAAACCAACCCGACATTACATATATATAAATTTTAGATATAGTGAATATATAAATATACTTATTGTGATGTAATTTATAAATAATTTTTAATTTTTTTATAATATTATCTTTTAAGGTATTATTTCAAGGTTGGACTTAGAGCTTTTGAATGTTCCAATGAGTTTTATAGCCATTAACATTAGTGAATTAAATAATGCTAACAACAGCACAAACCAAAATCAAGTCAATACTAATACTAACAAAAGACATTCAATTCAATACTACGAACGGGGATGTATTGAATATCTATTTTTTGTTTTGCAATAATTTAGATAAAACTGCATAACCTATTGTTTATTTTTTCTTTAGCATTTAGTCATGTAATTAATACTCCCTTATTAGTCTACATATTTTAGCATGACGTAGTACTTTTAGGTTATGTTTATTCTATTTTGACTTTCTAATTAGTAATATTTATATTACATAATTTTATTATCTTTATTGTTGAATATTTTAGGATAATGCCATGATACATCTCATATTTTATACTATTTTCTTGGAAAATACTATATATAGTTGTATCTTACTAGGATTAACGAAATATTTTGAGCACAATTTATATGTTTTGTTCTACGAAGATTTTACTGGAAAAAAAAATCCAAAAAAACCCGAAGAACCCGAAATTCCGAGAAAAACCGAGAGCGAAAAACCCGAGTTTTATTGGTTTGGTTTAGTCTTTAGATTTAATAATCCGACACAATTGGTTTGGTTTGGTAATTGTAAAATCCGAATCAACCCGACCTATGTACACCCCTATATAAGACATACACTACCAAACACATATTCCGGCGACCACATTTTCAACGAAGTACTATCAAATCAATTGCCCTTTGAGAAATCTATTATTTACGAATAATTGATGATAGTTGAATCAAATAGTGATGAATAATTTAAGGACTCAATTAAAAATAATTTTTTTTTTAACATGAAAAGGAATCTTACACTTAACAAAAGAAAACTACCAATCAAATTAGAATATGAAGTTAAAGAACTGTAGTAAAAGTGCAAACGATTAACATTCACCATAAAAAATTTGAAACTTTGTATAAAATATACATATATTTAGGTGTAATAATAAATTTAAAATAGCTACTCCTATTGTTGGTTTTGTTCGGTTTTTTCGGTTATTTTTTTATTAAAACCAAAACCAAACCAAACCAAAAAATATTGATTTTTTTGATCGGTTTGGTTTGTTTTTTGGTTTGGTTCGGTTTTTCGGATTTTTATGAACACCCCTAATTCTACTCCTACTACATATGAGACTAGGGCATATTCTACTCCTACTTCATATGAGATTAAAACTATTTACACATAACTATCTAACACTCCCCCTCAAGCCGGTGCATGCTAGATCATATGAACCGAGTTTGTTACATATGTAACTAATACGAGGACCAGTGGGGGACTTGATGAAAATATGTGCAAGCTGACCATTCGACATCCGGAAGGCTAGTATTTAAACTAATGAAGTCATAATAGACTCCTAGAACATAACAACAGAAAAGAAAAGTGGTCTAACTGACTCCTAGAACTTAGCAACAAATAACAAAGTGGTGCTGGAAGTGAAAATCATGGAATAGTGCCCTTGATTTGTCCGAGACCCAAAAACTCCAATAAGTTGTTGACTTCTTCTTTGCTGCTGATTTTTTCTGAGTTGCTGACCTTTTCTTTGCTCATGTGACTCACAGATGCTGACTTATATTTCTTCCTAGAATAAGTTTGTAAGGGTGGCGTCATATCAAGCGCACATATTCTCATCAGTTGTACCATCCCCTCTAGGAATTAGCTGTTTCTGCAGTGTGCATATGGATATTAAATTTGAAATTGGGGACAACGTCAATATGTAGCCTGAAAATACCTAAGCGTTAATATCCACGACCTTAGATAACCATTGTATTGTAGGCCGTTATTCCCTTAAATCAAGTTTTCTATTAATTTGAGTTGGTTTCCAAGTATTGATGTGACAGAATCTCTATTGCCATCTTGTGATATTTTTCTGGGAATTTTTTTTAGAAAGAAGAATGAAATAGATAATCCGGCACATCTTTGAAATGGATAAATAAATGAAAGACATTAGCACATCGGCAAATCAACAGTGCCTAATGTGATCGGTAAATCAGATACAAGAAAGACATATCATACAAAGAGGGAGTTCTAAATAGAAAATTTTTGGTCTAAGCTGTATCAGTGTAGTCACTATACCTGCTTACTGAAGTCTTTTTCTTTCTCAAGACCGAAGCCATGGAACTTTTAATCATTTCAGCTTTTATTTAGCCCATGCGTGCATATCTAGAAGGAGTAAATAGCATCAGAAGTCCAACTATGCAGTATTTTATAGATACAAGGGAAAGCTGGTTTCATGCAGCTTCCGTACCTGCACATTTACTAACGTAAATCCTCCTAAGAACTTCAGCCTAAGGATAGGATCCTTCGGTTCTCAAGCACAAAAACCTTAGTGAAAAGCTGTTGAATTATGTGATCACCTTATCTTAGCTTGTATATTTTTATTTAATTATGTCTTGTACATGCATTCTCACATGCGGGTTTGATTTTTTGGATGGGCCAAGCATGTAAAATACTTTTTGGGGAAGTGGTGAGATTTGAAATCAGGACCTCTGCTTGCTCCAATATCTTTGTTAAATTGTGTGTCCATCGGTTGACAACCATGATGTCTCAAGTTCAAATCCCAGCGGCAGCAAAAATACTAGGTGTTTTCTTCCCATATGTCCTAACCTTTGTGGACAGAGTTATGTACCTATGTTGGTGGGAAGTAGCAGGTATCCCGTGGAACTAGTCGAGGCACACGCAAGTTGGCCCGGACACCACAATTATAAAAAAAAAATTACGTCCATCTCATCTAAAAGATTGAACACGTCATACTTTTATTTTCTTAATTATGTCTTCAACTTTGGAAATTTTAGAGGGATCAGATATTAGAAGGAAACTTCAAAAGATGACAATATTATCTGTATCATTGATCAAAGCACTAACAACATGTGAAACGAATGATCAATTGTCATAAACTTTTCCATATCGACCTTATTTTTATTTGAAGATATTGCTACTTTCCTTAAGCCAGTGTATAGAGAATGCTCGCTCTTAATACTAATTGTTGCAATTATTTTTGGAGGTTTTCTAGTGTATACAAAGGGATGCTGCTTTGTTATAGCTGCTTATCCTGGAAGTACTTCACTTTTGTTTGTAGGTACGCCTTGACATTGCCTCAGTACTTGGACTACTGGCATACTTCATAAACTACAAATTTGAAAACATATTTTCACTGTATGATTTCTCAACTTTTTCATGATTTCGACACAGTTTTTGATCAATGATGCAGTTGTCAAAATTATTCACAATATCTAGTTGGGACATCATCTTTCCTTTAATCCTAACCCTAACCGACTCGAAAATCTTTTAAAGGGAGAGTAATTTCTAGGCACTAGCGTTCATCCAACTCCTCTTTTCTGCTCTTAAAATAAGTGAGCTTGGCCAATTTGTTGTTCTGAGTTTTACTTATCCTTGTACATTAGTTAAACAAGCTTATCTTGTAGTGATTATTGTATGCTGTTGGTACCTCAGTCTGGTTTTGGTTTGGAATTAGAATTATAGGTCACCGTGCAAATAATTTTGACTTTAAGATTCTCAAACTTGTGGTTCAAACCGAACTTGCATCATCCTCTACTAGCTAATCGTGGCTTCTCTAGTGTAATTTTTTTTTTGATATCAAATTCACTCTAAACACAACTATTCTGATTACTCTGTATGCTGCAATTGTACTAAGTAACTTGATTATCTGATTACAGATCCGCAATACTATTAGATGTGATTGCAGTCAGTGCTCTTGTGATATATGCGAGCCGTGTGGTCTTGGGTTACAAGCAAACATGGGATAGATATCAAGTGAGTTCAGCACTTCCATTCTCCGTTCCTTTTTACGAAGTATGATTTTTTTTATGCCTACTCATTTCTTTTAGCTATATTTAGCTTCTGGTCAACAGGACACTTAATGAGAAAACAATGGCAAGTGGCTTTGGTTCTGTTTACTTTCTCCTGGATGCTTCTGAACAACAGCAGGTAGCAGAAGCCTCTAACGTTATATTGTTGTTGTCTATATAACCGAAGGAAATTGGTTTGCTTAGGACGTATCTAGACACCTGATTCTTTCATTCTTCTCTTCTTGCAGTACAAAGAAGCCATATTAGCATATGCAGTCCTGCTGAAAGAAAACAGCCAGGTTTTCCTTGGCCTTCTGAATACCCCTAGTGCACTATTCTTTCCTTGTTAATTGATGTACTAAATTCTTTTCAATGATCCTTGTTTTTTCTGTATTAATAAAATCTTCTTATAATTTCCTATTCTGCATTCTAAGGTTATAATTTCTATCCGAGTTTATCTAAGCTTCATCAGATGGTGCCTAGCCTGTCTAGTTTGTTTACATTAGATTGTGAGTCATGTCAACTTGGGAAACATACCAGATCCACCTTTCCGCATTGTGCTGAGAGTCGTTCAAAGTCTATTTTTTCTTTATTTCATTCTGATATATGGGGTCCTAGTAGAGTCAGTTCAACCTTAAGATTTCGTTATTTTGTTAGTTTCATTAATGATTACTCAAGATGTACTTGGATTTTCCTAATGAAAGATTGTTCTGAGTTGTTTTCTTTTTAAAAAAAAAAGGGAATTTTCACGTGTTTGGATCATAAAAAAGAATCAAGCCCACACGTGAGGGAGCGTCTTGGAGACATAATTAAGTAAATAAAAGTGTGGTCTCTCTAACAGCTTAAGCTTTTAGATGAGACGGTCACACACTTCAACATAGTATTAGAGCACACAAAGGTCCTGGGTTCGACTCTCACCGCCATCCAATATCAAAAAAGTATTTTCACGTGCTTGGCTCACCCGGCAAATGCGATGCAGTGAAAGACGCTGCGGACTATGTGGCCAGTGACGTAAAAGATATGTCGGCAGCTAACCCCCGGATTGAGGAACCGTACAAGACTTTTCGACCAAAGGACAAGTCTGTGTAACCACTTGTCATTCCGATTACTTCATCCATAAACCTTTTTTTTATTTCAAAATAGTGATACGCCTAAAGCAACTCTTTTCCATTCGCGAACGTTTAAGAAGTAATCTCCTGATTCGTTGATCTATTGAGCTAAGGCAGCATATCCTCTCCATATCTCGCCAGATTCTTCGATTGCATACCTATCAGCAGTAGGCATGTACCCCTGGCAGAAAAGAAGACGGAAAGAAAGCCGATTGATACCTTAGCTCTATCCGATGATAGTCACTTCGCTTTCCTTTTAGACTGAAAAAGGAAAACAGAAAGATTGAGCTCCTAGGCAAACTCGGAAAAGAAGGAGTGGCTCCCGTCTCTAAACAAAACACCAGTCAGCGGTGTGGGCTTACAGGGCTAGGGCTCATAAACCCTTTCTTTCATTTATCAATAGGGCTTATTTGGGCGAGAGGAGGCTATGAGTCACCTGGGCTACGGATTTTTCCGTTGGTTGATTCTCGAAATCACCTTCAGGCTTTCTTATTCCAGGAAAGTATGTAGTTGCAAAAATAAAAATAGTAGTTCTCAAATGTTGGCGAGAAGGAAGGGTGGTTGAAGCAGGACCATAAGAAGTACTTTTAGCATTTCAAGGCCATGAAGAGACATCACGACTATCCTTTCTGGGAATACCGGGCTTTATATGATCCTGATTCCGGGCCTTCTCTTCTACTCTATCTGCTTATTGGATTGGTAGGTACAGTCTTTCTTCTAGGCTTCTGATTGAACTTTAAGGTAATGGGAGACCTCTGGAAAGCGCCTACACCTAATGGCTTAAGCCGCTGTTCCCATTTCCTCGCTGGCACTTAATTAGTAGCGCTGGCACGTCACTCGGCTCCTCGGCTCACTTCGGTTGCAAAGACTTTCTCCTTAGGAGCATGTCTCAGCCTAAAAGATAGGATGGGTGATCCATAAGATCATTTGGTGAGGTTCATCCTTGAGCGTGGGGATCTTTCTGGAAATAAAAACTTGTTTTGAGGTGAGAAGAGAAAGATTTCTTTTTTATGACTTCCACTTATCGATCCCGGCCCAGAAAAGTGACCGATCAGGGCAGGGCCCCCGCCCCGCGAGGCCAGAGTGGGCTCAACGGTCAGCCTCCATTCGAATTATGTTAGGGATCTTTCTTTGCGAGAAGGAAGGTTCAAGCTATGGCTGCCCCATGGGATGCTCATTTGAAACCTTTGTCCGGTCAATGCGAAAAAGAGAGAAGTTTCCAATAAGCGAGTGAATACCCGGTAGCATTGATTGAATGGGGTCACGGGAGAGAATTCATTTGATGAAGGAGAAAGTCCTTCGAAGGAAGAAGCTTCTGACCTATCTCTATGTGTTAAGCATATAGCTTTTCCTTATGAGTCAGGATCACACTTCACACTAACCGAATCTCGCATAGAATCCATAAATGAAGAAAGCATCTCAATTGGAGAAAAGTTCATTTTCCCGGGGAATTTGCTTGTCAAGCTGAGAAAAGGCGGAGAATTTTTGAATTCAAGAAAAGAAAGGCATTGCCCAATACATTTATTCTATAGCGATAGCGGTTCCATTCTTGCTCTTCCTATTCCATACCATAAACAGACACCTTTGATTCATCGACATTGGCGCTAGAGGCTCTACCCCCATCCACCAGCCCAAGGTGTGTTCTCTCTAACAACTTAAGTTTTAGATGAGATGGTCACACACTTCAACAGTTATATACAGATGCACTTGTAAAAATTCAAGGGGGAGTTTTAATATATAGGGGAATATAGTTCAGAGAGGGTTTGTGGACAACAGATAGTTTAAGTACGTAGCTTACAAAAAAAATAATCTTAGGAGGGTTTTAGGCTGAGGTAAATAGCCACGTATAGAGCCTCATGGCACGTTTTTTTGATACTTAGGAGCGTGTACCATATGCACCGCCAGAAATGCAACGAAGTTTTTTTTATAGCTAGGGGAATGTAGTTCAGGGGGTTTTTGGGGATACCGGATATTTTAAGTAGGAAGATGACAAAAGTCGAATAGTTTATGAGGTTTTTAGGGTATTAATTCATATATGAACCAACCCACCCATGGCCGATAGCCTACACCACAACCAACAGTAGATTTTTTTCAATCTTCTCTTCCATCAGGGGTAAGGTCTGCGTACACATTACCCTCCCCAGACCCCACTATGTGGGATTTTACTGGGTAGTTGTTTGTTTGTTTGTCTTCCATCATTATATGCCCCAACAGGTACTTAGCGTTGCAGTTTCAAGCTTTTGCAGTCAAAGCCTCAATATCTAGGGGTATCACCCTTTTTACATCATCCACTCCTAACTGTTTTCATCTGAAATGCAACTAAATTCTCCGAAATCTTCATTAAATTGCACTAGTAACAGAAAACAAATAGACCCACTTCCGCCTGCACCTTCCATTTACATTCCCGACTATTCTCTTCAATGCAGCGAAAACTTAATCTGTTTGATATTTCCTTTTCCGGTGAACCAAATGTGTGAAGTTTCCTTGATAAATCTCGATGGAGGTGACTCGGCAACAAAGTCTTGGAAATTTGGGTGCTATTGAGTTAAGAGAGTTAAGCAGGGACTAATCTAATATTCATGAAATCTTAAAGTCTAGTGAAGTCGTTTTCCTATTCTTAATTGGGGCTTGAATTGGATCTAGAGTCCCTGCGGAGTTGCCAGTCCTAAAGGAATCAAATCAATTAAGAAATGTTGCACAAATATGGGGGTTTCAAGTGCCCATATCATTTCTTGGATTATGCACATATCTTAGTGGTGCTCTCTGGTTTTTCTCGCTTTAGTTCTTCATTCTTATGATGTCAATCTCTTAATACCTAATTGAATTTCTGGATTCCGTCACTCCCTTTAAATGAAAGAACCTTAAGGATTTTTACGGAACACCACTACGTGCAAATGGAAGTATTGCACTTTAGATTGCACTTCGTTCGATTGATCTTCTTCTTTTCTACCTGCATGTTCATGAATACACTGTTGCGAGAACATGGTGATATAGGATGGTGGTTGGTTTGGAGTTCAGTTGCAAAAAGTTATTTTAGTGGAAAGGCGTGTTTTTCTTCTTCATTTTCTTTTAGAGGTTATGAAGAAAGTTAGTAGACATAGTTTTTGCTTACACATAGAAAAATGATAAAGCATCTGGTAGGAGTCCCATTACTTTGATGTAGACGGATTTTTGCAGGGGAGAGGGTTGTCATGCACTTTAACAATGAGGAAATTCTTTCAACTTGTCAGCTTTTCTAATAGATCTATTACTTCGTCATGAATCTCTGTTACGCCTTTGAGATATCTCATTGCCATCGATGGAGCATTCATTGTCCTTTCATCCACGAATTTGAAAATGGACAAGATTGTCTTTCTACTTAGGTAGAGATTTCTTAATTTCTACGAACTTGTGTAGAACTTAACCATCCGCGATCCTGTCAAAAATTATTTGAATGCAGGGAAGTTATGCTGGAAATGTTGGAGCGAGATGTGAGAAGTTTATTTATGATGTGTTGGACGAAAAGGTAACTTGGTGATTGAATTACTTTGCAGCTATAGCTATCCATGTTGACACAGTAGCATTATGTGCAGGTTGAAATGCCTGTAGACAAAGCTATGAGTACATTGGTGAGGCTGGGTATTGTAACAGAGGAGTCTTTAAACGGGCACACTGTGCTGCAGGCAGTCCCTTGCTTCAAGTCATATGAGATTCTTAAACAACATTGGAATAGCTTGCTCGGCTAAGTTTTGCTACATACAGAGTTTCTTAGCTGTAGATTTTTTGCTTCTAATCCTCAAAGAGGAGTTCAATAAAAGTATTTGGAAGTATGAATGCAGTAAGGGATAGTGTAACTTTGTTATAATTAGGAAGGATGAATTATACTAAAAATGGGAACATCCTAAACTAGAAACTTATCATTATATTATATTATGTTACTCTAAAATTGAGAATATCCAAGTTAAAACTTAATTTACAGAATTTTCCTTTAAAAAGCCAAATGACCATTTTATCCTATAAATCCATTCTTTCCTTGGGTTTCTTCCTTATTAAAAAACTTACGTTGTTTATTTACAAAATTCTATACGTGTCTAAATACATTACAGAATTAAAATGAGGAAGGTGAAAAGAATTCTGTGTTCAAACTTTTTACGTTCCAAAAACTATTGATACTTTAGAATATTTTAATTTTCTCATATGAATGAGGAGTCCAATTACCATCCAAACGAGTTCCCTTCAACAAGAAACACTCCTAGGTTCCTCTTCCCAATATATTCTCCTAGCAGGGACGGTTGTTGCTGGTCAGTTGTTGATAGTTTTATGTATTGATATTCTGTTAGGAATGTAATGATTTATATCAAAAGTGAGAATATTTTTTGAAACATTCTCTCTTTTGCATTATCCTCCTTATTTTTCTTCTCATTTTTTTTTTGATTGATCCAGCTACATATATAAGTTGGTGTCTTTAGGATTTGTACTACATAGCTCAACTTAAGAAAAGTGCTTTCTATGAAATGTTAATTTTTTTTTTAAAGTAGTATCAATACATAAAACCATCAACAACTGATCAGCGAAACAAAAAATATAAGAATTATAGTATCAGGTAAGATACGATCATATCAAATATTTGAACCTGATAACACAAAAATTAGCTCATTACACACCATACCTGTTGGGAATAAACCCCCACAGAAATAATATTCACGGTAATAAAAGCGGAATAATAATGTAGCACCGAGATACGGTAATTAACAAAAATAAAAGAGTAACAATGACACCAAGATTTTTACGTGGAAAACCCTTTT
>MU666446.1:4118-102788 GCA_026770625.1 Nicotiana glauca | reverse complement strand
GACATCATTTGACGTGTTTCAGACCTGACCTGCAACTATTTTTCCAAAGTTCAAAAATGCAACTCGACACCCATCCAAAACTCACCCGAGCCCTCGGGGCTCCAAACCAAACATGCACACAATCTCAAAAATATCCTACGGACTTACTCGTGTGATCAAATCGCCAAAATAACATCAACATCAATGAATCAAGCCTCAAAATCATCATTTTCATTTCAAACTTCATAAACTTCCAACTTTAGATATCTAGGTCCGAAACACGTCAAATGATGTCCGATTTCGACCAAACTTTACAGAGAGCGCTTAACACATATTTAAGACTTGTACCGGGTGTCGGAATCAAAATACGATCCCGATACCATAGTCTCTTATTCAATTTCCATTTCCATTTTTCCTTAATAATTTCAGAAAATAATTTAACAGAAAAATTCTTTCCTCGGGCTGTAGACCTCGGAATTTGACTCCGGGTACATGCCCAAGTCCCATATTCTTCTACGGACCTTCCAGTACCGTCCAATCTCGGGTCCGGGCCCGTTTACCCAAAATGTTGACCAAAGTCAACTTTAATCATATTAATATCAAAATTCTTCAAATTTTTCACAAAATTCACATATTTCAACATAAAAGCTTTTCGGCTACGCGCCCGGACTGCACACGCAAATCGAGACAAATAAAAATGAGGTTTTCAAGGCCTCGAAAGCACAGAACGAATGAGGAAAACGGTAATGATCCAAAACATCCTCCACCTCTAAAACAACCGTCCTTCCTCGAACGGACAAAAGGACGAAGTACCTGAGTTGGGGAACAGATGTGGATAACGGCTCCGCATATCATACTCAGACTCCCAGGTCGAGGCCTCAGGGGGCTGACCTCTCCACTGAACACGAACAAAGGAAAAACTCCTAGATCTCAACTGACGAACCTGCCGGTCTAAAATAGCTACCGGCTCCTCCTCATAAGATAAATCCTTGTCCAACTGGACAGTGCTGGAGTCTAACACATGGGTAGGATCGCCGTGATACCTCGAAGCATAGACACATGAAAAACTGGATGCACAACTGATAAGCTAGGTGGCAATGCAAGTCTGTAAGCCACCTCTCCTACTCGATCAAAAATCTTAAACGGACCAATGTACCTAGGGCTAAGCTTGCCCTTCTTTCCGAACCTCATCACGCCCTTCATAGGCGATAGCCGGAGCAATACCCACCAACCATAAAAGCTGCATCTCGGACCTTACGGTCTGCATAACTCTTCTGCCTAGACTGAGCTGAACGAAGCCTCTCCTGAATGATCTTGACCTTATCTAAGGCCTCCTAGACTAAGTCTGTACCCAATAACCAAGCCTCTACCGGCTCAAACCATCCGACTGGAGACCGACATCGTCTACCATACAACGCCTCATATTGAGCCATCTGAATGCTGGACTGGTAGCTGTTGTTGTAGGCGAACTCTGCTAAAGGCAAAAACTGGTCCCACGAGCCTCCAAAATCAATGACACAAGCTCGGAGCATATCCTCCAAAATGTGTATAGTCCGCTCGGACTGACCGTCTGTCTGAGGATGGAATACTGTGCTCAATTGGACCTGGGTGCCCAACTTTTGCTGAACTGCTCTCCAGAAGCGCGAGGTAAACTGCTTACCCCGATTCGAAATGATGGATACCGGCACACCATGAAGGCGGACAATCTCCCTGATATAAATCTTAGCTAACCTCTCGGATGAATAGGAGACTGCCACTGGAATAGCTAACCTATGGTTTCTAAGCCAGTCTCTCCATGTCTCTGGGTTACCTCTTTCTGAAACCCTAACTCATCTCTTGACTCTTCAGATCCACCGTAGATTTGAGTATATTTTGAGTTATTCTTGCTGTTTTCCATGAAAATCTCTCCGATTTTTCAAAAACACCTCTTCGTCTTCAATACTAGGGTTTCGTAACCCCTTTTAAAAATGCGTTTCTTCTGATTTTGTTATTAATCTATGATTTTTACTATGTTTAAATGGTTTATTTCACTTTTTTCCTTTTATCTGATTAACTATGTTAAGAACCCTAATTTTGGTTTCAATCTTGACTTCCGAGACTGTCCTTTCTTATTTACTCGTCTAATTTGTACGTATGTCTGTTTCTCATGCATATGTTCTAAGTCCCTGTGATTTTCTACCCCCTTATGTTCATTAGGGTTTCTGGTTTTATTTCTTTCGCCTATATTATGTTTACTTTGTCTATTAACAGAAATTTGTGATAATTTCCTCTAACCAGTACTATTTCTAGTTGATTCCCTAATTTTCTGTGATTGACACGCTTTACTGATTTCCTATGGTAATATTCTTTGCTAATTTCCGACTTTAGTTTACTTCTTGTCCTATTACATGGCTGACTATATTAGTAATTGATTCCTATTGTTATTGCCTTAATTAGACCCTTATGTATCTATCCCTAATTACATGATCTGTACCTATGTTGTTTGAATCCGTTCCTTATTTGTTACCTGCTTTCTACCGTTGGTAAAATTACTCCCTTAATTAAGGGAGACTTGGCTAATTTTCATTCTTAATTGATTTTGTAGTTCTATAATTACTGAACAATTGATTCTGCCTTATTTAGCTACCTTTCAAACTATTATATATACTCTCTTCTCTTTTTCATTACACACACGAACACATTGGTTCAAAACTCTCTCACACTCAAATTCTGCTTTCTTTCTTTGTTGCTTGCTGCTATTCTGAATTAGCCGGCTGTAAGCCAAGGGTAATTATTGTGCTCTCCTATTCTTTACTTTGTGTTTACTATCTCTATACTGGTATGTTCTGATTTCAATTCAAGTCCCAAAAATAATATATTTCTTTTATTACTTTAGTTCATCATGTTCCTGATTTGTTTCTACCTATGGTGTTGCTGTTCAACATGTAATTGATCTCTTTTGCTTCATCTAATTATGCTAGCCACGTCTTACCTCTTTAGGGCCAGCATGCTCTCATGAACTAGAAACTTGACTTTACTTTGTTTTAATGTCTGTATACTGTTGACTAGTTCTAGTATGCACCTATTGGGCCACTGTCCCAAGTTGTCTTAATATCATGCTTAGCCATAAAATCATATGCTCTACTATCTCTCAACCCCCATGAATCTCCCATCAGCATCTTTGGTTCTGTAACTGTATTCTAATTGACACTCCTGAATTTATATCTTACTACCTGCACCAAGTGCAAAGGATTTCTGCCTGTTATATGTTCACCATACATGCTCTATTTGTCCCTATCCCCCAATTGACCCAGTGTGAAGTTTTATTCTCTAAATGTTGCTGAATTTATTTGACTGACCTACTGTTTGTTTAATTACACAACTGATTTCAAAAGCTATTTTACTAGACAACTCTCTTCTTTACAAAACTATTTCAACTAAGTCTCTTTTTACACTGCTTTCCTGCTAAAACCTTTTCAAAACTATGTCAAGCACTCTCACTCTACTCTTAGACTACTAAGTTCTGCCCCTTTTGTGTGAGCCTTGCCTTAGGGAATTCTGACACACCCAGATCTGTATGAAAGGCTGTGAACTAATGGCATTTGAGGCATTCTGGATATTTTGGGTCTATAAGTAGGCTCCCTATAGCATAATTTTTTTTTATTTCAATTGTATAATTTATGCATATGGTTTGTAATAACTATTGTAAACAACTCTGGGATGGATAGTGGAAAGAGAAGGGGTGACTATGCATGCTTTAGCATTGAAAAGGTAGAAAATATGTTATAGGTTTATATTCCTACTTGCACAATAAAAACCATGCTTAGGACTCATCTCATGCATTAGAGATCAAGTTCCCTAGGACTTAAAGTTATTGTTTTTAGAATGTTCATTTCGCTATCACATCACTCAGAAAATCCTGTGTTAAATGTGTTAATAACCGGTGTTTTTGCGATCAAGTTCCTACTACAATACGCACTCAGAGATCCTGTTTTAAGGCTAAGCAGCGCTAATAAACATATCATCCCTGCATATTCTGGAAATCAAGTTCAAACGTTGTAATATTTTTTTTGCATATATAAATCATGCTTAGGGTTCTGCATCTCTGCATATTAGATACCATGTCTTTAAGATTTTATATTCGCTTACGCGCGCTTAGGCCAAATATGCATGCAAAAAAAGGGGATAAAACAATTTTACTCAGTTCTTGCAATTAACTGGTGATAATTCTATGTGCTGAACACCCAGAATAACATGTTTAAACAACCTGTTTCCAATCAATTTTTCCTTACTTCTGTGGATTGGCACACTATCTCACATCTAAGCAAGCCTTAGGCAACCAAGCTGTTAAAATTAGAAATCTTCCTTCTTGTGTATGCTGCTTAATTCTCAATAATAGGCAAACTGATTAGGCCTTTCTGAGTAATACAACAAATCGGCTATCTGCTTACCTTCTAAAAACACCTAGATGTCACGCCTTAGGAATCTGAATACTGCCCTTAGCTGTGCTTGAGTCGTGCTGCTTATGTGTTTGTTTGAGGAGGAAACTCTTAGCCTTTTAATTGCTCCCATTTCGTATGAAAGACCTAAATGTTTTTTTACTGTCGCCTTAGATTTTTTGCCTTTTTAAAACTTTAGGGGTACGTCTAGAACCACCTATAGGTAGAGGTCCTAACTCCTCCAGGACTATTAAGAAGGGACAGGTAGCAGCACACGATAGGAATCTGTAACCAACACTCTATTTGCATGACCAATAAGGGGCGGGAAGGGTAGACATTGATATGATGACCGGTGCGTTAATGCCACACGTAGCCCCTTTCTAAGGAGTGATTATCAGGCATTGTACTGATGTGATCCTATAGGCTAACCAACCTAGGACACCCCTTTACGTTTGCAAATATGCTTAGATTTTACTTCTTTTCTAGATTTTTTATTAACTGTTTTCAAACATTTGTGTACTTAAACTTAAATCCCCTACTATTTGAGCTATACTTGTTTATTTGCTAATTGTATAAATCTACAAAAAAATGTCTGGCTGGGAACCACACTAGTGGATCCTGAGTGGTGCCTAACACCTTCCTGTTAGGATAATTTCAAGCCCTTACCCTATCTCTGGTTACCAAATGTAGTTATAGACGAACACTATAGGTGCCCTAACGTACCTTAAATTGTTAGGTGACGACTCTTCAAAAAATGAAAACGCCTTTCCTAAAACGAATGAGTTGTCTCAACCAAAATGTCATGAACCCGATTTCGCGAGAAAAAAGGGGGCGCGACAGTGACAAGTTGGTATCACAGAACTAGGTTGCTTAGGTCTTACGAGTCACAAACAGGCTTAGTAGAGTCTGGAAGATTAGTACGGAGACGTCTGTACTTATCTACCAGAGGCTATGGAGTTTAGGAACAATTTCACTTCTATTCTTCTCTATCGTGTGATTTTATTCTATCATTGATGATTGAAATCTTCTATTCTTGTTCTATCATAGATCGCGAGAACACGTACTGCATCTACAGTTGGAGAGTAGTTGGATCTAAGACTTGAGATAATTACAGGCCCCACAAGTAGAGTAGGCCCAAGAGGAGATAACCCAGGACTGCCTGGGCCTTCAACAGGCTCGCTCTTCACACAAATAGCAGACGCATATCTAGGTACACCCCAAGCATCAGAGTATGTCAATTAAAGGGTTCAAAATCATACATGGACCCATACTAGGACCAAATGGAGGACTCACTTACCTAGTTATTGTAGACTTAACCAAACAATTGACAAACTACTCACGGAATTAATTAAACAATCTCTAATATCCACACACTTAGTTCTTAAAGCTGTAACTAACAACAAATCTAACCAAGGTATATTGGTTGTATCACATGAAATATTGTCAAGAGCACAAGGCATACATAAGGTGGTTCATTCTATGTTTTAAAAGTAAGTTCAAAGTGACAGGATCGAACATCATATGCAAACTACTACAAATAGAGTTTCAAAGTAGTTTAGAGTTAGCCTAAAAGACTTCAGACAATTAACAGGAGAATCTAGCAAAGTCATAGATAGTAACAAGAGGATGGAAGTCTTCACATGACGGTTTTTAACATGAGAGCTTGATGAGGATGTGGTCACAAACAACATAACAACAGGCTAGTATGCACGATTTATAACATATCACATAGTTGAACATGAGATTTAACACATTGAGTACTGGTCCAAATACGATGGTTCAAAAAGATATTAGAGCTCATGGTCAAGCACATACTTAACATGGGAAGCATGCTAAAGTTTAGTCGTAATTCAATTTTAGAAGTGGGACAAACGACACCAAATCCAGCATTAGTTGATCACATATAGGGAAAAGACTAGTTGTAAAGCTTATGCTAAAGGTTCACTAGTACTAAAGAATACAGAGTTGATCAAATAAATAACGAGGGAAACACAAATTGTATGAGAACAGGTCGCAATGGACAGTAAAAACCCAAAAGACAACATGTTAGGAATAAGTGACTTATCAGAATACTTCCCAGGATATCATAACAATCCATAACGAGACGGAGAGGAAACTTAGGATTAGACTCAAGTATCAACATAACACAGCAAACCTAAATGAGTTTAGAAGAATCGGGAATCATCTATGTAAGCACATGTGATAAATACATCACACACTTAGAGTTTAGGCAAGTTCCGATGCTGGAAAACATAAGGCTACAGGATAACTTCAAAGCAAAGAGGACCATAACATAATCATAAGCACAAAAAAATAAAATTGCGAGAGCCAAAGATACTTACAAGTTAACAGGCAAATAAATGACAAGAGCAATCCCATAGGTGATTCGATTAACAGTAACAAAGAGCAGCAGAACCCCAAAATCCCAGTGCTTTAGAGTTACCAAGGGTTTCGAATGAACCCCGGGCAGTGCTCGCACTGAGAAAGAACACGGTCAAATTCGAACAGCCTTGGCTTTCAGCCGGCCAAGGTCTCAAATTTTAGAGTATAATGAGTGAGAATGAAAGAATAACAGAGATTAAGTCTGTTCAAAGGGGAAATTGGGGAGAGGTTTATATAACATTACAAATTGAAAGAACAAACATGGAAAACAATCAATTAAGTGCAAACAAGAAAAGAAAATATCACATGCAAATCAAAATTAGTTAAGGAGATGGAGAGTCTCAAACCCTAATTAGCGTTCAATCGTCTGAAAATCAATCCAAGAGCGCAAATCGCTCTTTGTTGAGCGTATATAGACTGAATCACGCCCAAAATCAAAGATTCGAGCCATTCCAGTCTCATCTCGGAAGTGATACTTGCCAAACATAGGCAAGTACTTGAGTAACCCTAAGCTAGGACCCTGAGCTACCATCACGGCACCTACTTTTTTCTTTTTCAAAATTCCTCCCGATTGCAAAACTTTATTCGTGTCCTGTAGTGCCTCGAAATTGGTATCACACCTCCTTTTTACCTACACCCCCGGAAGAGTATAATAAAGGGGAGTTTTTTCTAATTAAAGGACAATCGAAATGAGATTTATTATTAAAGATTCAAAGTCACCATTTAGGAGATTTATGGTGTCCCAAGTCACTGTTGAATCCCGAATCGATGAAAGATTGACTCTGTTTAACAGTCCGCGAACTAGAAATCCAAGTAAGGAATTCTGTTAACCCGTGAGCAGGTGTTAGACATTCCCGGGTTCCGGTTTTAGCACGGTCGCTCAACTATTATATTCGGCTTAATTATATGATTTTAGAATATTTTGAACCTATGTGCAAATTTTAGCTTTTATCCACTTTTATTCGATTTTAAAGAATGTTGAACATCGTTTAAAACATGTCTTTGGATCGCGTCACATGAAATACACCCACAATCCGGAACACATCTTATTCAACATTTTGGGATTTGGATTTGGGTTACATGAAATGCACAGCCGAGTTTAAGAAGGTAAAATTATTAAATAACGCGCCTAAAAGCAACTAACGCATTTTTAATTTTGCGATGGCCATGAAAATTAGCTAAATGGTACACCTCAAGTTCTAAATATTTTAAAGACATAATTAGAGAGGTCCATGCAATTTGTCAATTTTGCTCGGCGCGGCGCACCTCAATTTATTTTTAAAGGACGTCCTAAAGATGAACTACTATTAGCTATTATGATTCGTCTTTATTTCGAAAACTTAATTCTTATGAATTAACTAACATCACGGTATTCAAGGACACTCGGGACCCAAGCTCAAGTCCAAACTCAAACAAGGACGATCTCCATCGCTAAAGAGACCCTTAGTTCGAGTCCACTACTTAACTTGAGAAGCCCAAAGCCTACTATTTAATTATTAATAGACCAATTACTATTTCAGTCCTGGGCCCAAAAAGAGCCCTGTTCACATGAGGTGCACGTACGAGCTAAAGGCTCCCAAAATTTGAAGAAAGACATGCCTTAGCATGCCGAGCCAGAATCGAAGTTGGGCTTGAGGCAGGCCCAAAGCAAGCAAGGCCTTCCCTGGAGGAAAGTTTTCAAACTAAAAAAATGCATGAACAACTGAACTAAAAAATATGCAGATTTCCAAACTCGAATTGAAACATCCATTCTAACATTTCAATTTTTTAAACCCAAACTAACATGTAAACATGAAGCAACCCCTGAAGACATGTGAAAGAAATCAGTATTAACATAAATTAAACTCTAGACTAGTTCTGCGCCTAACAAAACAACAGACAACATGATTATTATAGCTTGATCAAACTACCAGATAATTACCAGGTTCACACATACTGATTCAATGGTAGAACCTGGTAACTCCTTCAGCTAAGATGAATTACAAGCTAAGCTACATCACTAGAATTACCAGAGACATAGTTCTTCAGTGACCTTAAGTACTTCACCACTTAGGGAAATCAGGGAGGGGGAAAATGAAATAAGTGCTAACATATGAATCTATTCAAGTTTTGGTTAAAGACCAGCTATAAACTTAATTTAAACAAAGGGCTACAGTAAGTAACACAAGCAGATCATACAACAAACCAAAAAAAAACTCTCATGCTTCAACATCTTCATATCAGTTCAATTTGTTTTTCCAGTTTTCATTTCTCAACCAACATGGTTACAAGGAGTGTACCTGGAGATTGAAATAGAGAAGGAAAGGTGAGAGATCAACAGAATAATAGCAGGTATGGATCAACGGCAATAAAACCACCCAGATTCAAAAATGAAAAATGATGAGACCCAACTTGAAAAGCTTTACAGAATAACAATACTCAACCAATTGGACCAACAACCCTTCCAAAACCAATTTCACTCCAGGTTGACTCTAAAAAAGAATCAGGAAAATGTGTTTTAACCTTGCAAACTTAGGAATCAGTATCAAAAAACTTTCCAATAGAACAATAGCTTTCTCAGCTTTTCAATGTATGTGTATCAGTGTATAACAGAATCCTTTTCACTCAATGCCCTGAATGCTTTTTAATGCTTTGAATATTTGTGTGTATTTCTATCCTATGGTTGTATATCAGAATGTATATTAGGATGCCTTTCCACTCAATCTCCTCCTTTTTTTGTATTCAATCTGAACAAATATTTATACTATTGAGGATCCCCTTTTAAGGCATATTCTATTCCCTTTTAGATCTATCTCGCTCCTTTCCAGGTTGTGCCCACTCTTGCACATGTATCCCTCAACATCTTACCATTAACCCATGCTTGTTTCTGATTTCTCACCCTTAAAGGTATTGAACAGGGTGTCAGCTCTACTTAACCAACCCTTTTCAATTTTTTTAATTCATTCTTTTTCTTTACCTTAGTTCAGTAGTATGGGCATGCCTTATTTTAATCCTTGAATGCCAATCAGCTGATAATATAACATAATCCTACCTGACATGGGGGACTGAATGAAGCAATATTCAAATAATTTTCAAAATTTAATGAGCTGTAATTACCCTATATTCTCTAACTGGATTTCTGCAGTCTTACGGAGTCTGGGCAACAGAACCAACCACTTATTATTTGCCAATGCAATTCACTAGAAAATTGATTAACAACACAAATTATCAAACATTTGAAACTGACCAAACTGGACCCTAGATTACTAGCCAGGTTTAAAATTTCTAACAAAATTCAGATAATATTCATGTAATTCGAAGAATTATAGAAGAAGAAAAAGAGGAACAGAATAAACGAATAAAATTGAAAAAAAAAACAAATGAACAAAACTGAAAGAGAGGAAACTTACCTGAATCAAACCAAGACTCGATTTAAAATCTCCAAAGAATCCCCTATTTTTGGGCCGGGATAGACTTTACCCATGTGTTCTCGACTGAAAACACATGATAAAGTCAGTCTCAAACTCAAAACCTCATGAAGCCTGGCTAAACAGATTTCTCATTACTCGATCTAAAATTGGAAAAGTTCTAGGATGATTCGAAGGAAACTAGTAGTAGATCGGGGATGAGGGGAGGTGGCAGTTATGTGGTGTTAATTTGGGGTTGATTGGGTAAGTTAGGGTTCAGTGGTCCGAGCTTCAATTCAATATTCAAAGGGTCTGGCCATGATTCGAATAATAAGGGTTAGGGATTCGTGGTGGGGGAGGTTTGGTGGTCATTTGTTGTTAATTTGGGGCTCAGGGGAGGTGGCGTCGCCACCGGAGAAAAGGGGGGAAAGGTGGCGGCTACAAGGGTTTCGAGGTTTCGATCTAGTATTCGAGAAGATCGAGCAACCTTCGAGGGAAACTGATTGGGAATTTGGAACGGAGAGGTAGAGGGGAGGCTATGTTGTAAAGATGGGGTTGTTTGTACCACCGGAATCTCCGTGAGGCAATTTTCGGTGGGTGGTGGTTTGCGGCGGCGTTATGTTTGGTCTCTAAGAGACGAAGGAATGGAAGGGAAATGGGAGGGGTCGGGTTTCGGGGGGGTTGATATATTAGGATGTTTGATTTAATTAGGGCTGTTGGATGATCGGAATCCAACGGCTCTGATTAAATCATACATGGGGAACGGGGTCATTTTAGTTAGTTGGGGTCGGACCGGTTCAGGATGGGTCGGTATTGAGTTGTGGGTAAGGATTTTGACCGTTTGATAAAATGGATTCAACGGCTTGGATTGAGACGCATAAAACGACGTCGTTTGGCTGGGGCTGGAGACGGGACTGATTTTGGCGGGTTTTGGGCTGGTTTGGCGTGGGTTTGGGATGGGTTTTTTGTTTGGGTTTAGGGAATTTGGCCCAGTTCTGATTTCCTCTAATTCTTTTTCTTTTCTTTTATTTTTCTAAAATTCGAAAAAATAAAAAATAAAAAATTCAAATCTAGATTAATTCTTGATCAAATTATCCAAAAACACTAATTAATAATTATCACACATAATTAGATACCAAATTAAAGAAAATCGCACAATTTCGACATTAAACACTTAAAATGCAAAGTACGTTATTTTTGTGATTTTTCACTTTTTGTAAAATAAATAATTTACTATTTAACTAAAAATTATAAAGTTAAATCCTAAATGCAAATGCAACCTATTTTTGCATTTTCTTATTAATTGATCAAACGAACATGCACACATATAAATACAAACAATAACTGAAAACCACAAAAATTCACAAAATTGCACAAAAAAATAAAAATTATTTTATTTTGAATTTTTTGGGAGTAATTCATGTGAGGCAAAATCACGTGCTCACAGCTGCACCTCTTTGCCGTAAACACGAAGAGTTTTCGTGCAAAGACAAAGTGAGCGGATACGAGCGATTTTTGCCCGTTTGAATAATCCGTGTGAAGCATTTTTGAAAGGTTTGACCGAACCTCTGCTTCAAAGGTTTCCTACATATCCTTGGCTAAAAAGGAATCAGGTCAATGTAGTTCGGGAACTTTCGGTAGCTGGGACTACCGTGAAGCTGTGGTTTCATTGTTACTGCTGTTGCTGCTACTGCTTGCTGACCTCCTTATTACACCATGCTAACAGAAAATAAGATGCTAGACTAAACTATAGTCTATGAATTACAAAATCCTATCTAGACCTTCAAACTTGCTCTTGTGTTTCTTGTTGCCTTGTTGTCTTGTATTCTCTTATAGCAATTCCTTTGTTGCTGCCTTGCACCGACTTCTTAACTTGAATTGTATTCCTCCGCTCTCCAGGCGGGCTCCTGACTTCAACATCTTGAAATGATCCTATGTTATACGAGCGGGCTCCTGACTTCAAACTTGAGAGATACGCCTTTGTTCTCCAGGCGGGATCCTGATTTCAAAAACATAAAAGGTACGCCTATGTTCTCCAGGCGGGATCCTGACTTCAAAACTTTAAAAGGTACGCCTCTGTTCTCCAGGCAGGCTTCCGACATCAAAACTTTAAAATGTACACCTCTGTTCTCCAAGCGGGCTCCTGATTTCAAAAGTTAGCCTCTGTTCTCCAGGCGGGCTCCTGACTTCAAAACTTTAAAATGTACACCTCTGTTCTCCAGGAGGGCTCCTGACTTCAAAACTTAAAAGGTACGCCTCTGTTCTCCAGGCGGGCTCCTGACTTCAAAAATTTAAAAGGTAAACCTCTGTCCTCCAGGCGGGCTCCTGACTTCAAAAATTTAAAATATATACCTTTGTTCTCCAAGTGGGTTCCTGACTTCAAAACTTTAAAATGTGCACCTCTGTTCTCCAAGCGGGCTCTTGACTTCAAAATTTTAAAAGGTACGCCTCTGTTCTCCAGGCGGGCTCCTGACTTCAAAACTTTAAAGTGTACACCTCTGTTCTCCAGGCGGGCTCCTAACTTCAAAACTTTAAAATGTACACCTCTTTCTCTAGGCATGCTCCTTACTTCAACTATCTTCAACTTTTGTTCCTTGTTCTCCAGGTGGACACCTGACTTCACCTATCTTCAACTATTGTTCCTTGTTTTCCAGGTGGACGCCTGACTTCAATTATTTCAACTATTGTTCCTTGTTCTTCAGGTGGACGCCTGACTTCAATTATCTTTAACTATTGTTCCTTGTTCTTCAGGTGGACGCCTGACTTTAACTATCTTTAACTATCGTTCCTTCTTCTCTAGGTGGACGCCTGACTTCAACTATCTTTAACTATCGTTCCTTGTTCTCCAGGTAGATGCCTGACTTCAACTAGATTTAACTATTGTTCCTTATTCTCCAGGTGGACGCCTGACTTCAACTATCTTTAACTATCGTTCCTTGTTCTTCAGGTGGACGCCTGACTTCAACTATCTTTAACTATTGTTCCTTGTTCTCCAGGTGGACACCTGACTTTAACTATCTTCAACTATTGTTCCTTGTTTTCCAGGTGGACGCATGACTTCAATTATCTTCAACTATCGTTTCTTGTTCTTTAGGTGGATGCCTGGCTTCAATTATCTTCAACTATTGTTCCTTGTTCTTCAGGTGGACGCCTGACTTCAATTATCTTCAACTATTGTTCCTTGTTCTTCAGGTGGACGCCTGACTTCAACTATCTTTAACTATCGTTCCTTGTTCATCAGGTGGACGCCTCACTTCAACTATCTTTAACTATTGTTCCTTGTTCTCTAGGTGGATGCCTGTCTTCAACTATCTTTAACTATCGTTCCTTGTTCTCCAGGTGGATGCTTGACTTCAACTATCTTTAATATTGTTCCTTGTTCTCCAGGTGGACGCCTCACTTCAACTATCTTCAACTATTGTTCCTTGTTTTCCAGGTGGATGCCTGACTTCAATTAACTTCAACTATTGTTCCTTGTTCTTCAGGTGGACGCCTGACTTCAATTATCTTCAACTATTGTTCCTTGTTCTCCAGGTGGACGCCTGACTTCAACTATCTTTAACTATCGTTCCTTGTTCTCCAAGTAGACGCTTGACTTCAACTATCTTTAACCATTGTTCCTTGTTCTCTAGGTGGACGCCTGACTTCAACAAAAATAGACAAAACAAGGAAAATTTTCTGGTCCAATTTGGTGGCTGTTGGGTACTTGCTCTTCCTTCGCAGAAAATTTTCCTCCACCCTCAACAACATTTCCTGCCCCTGTTTCAAAACACAGAAAAATCTGGTTAGTTTAGGATGTGGTGATTGGTTGTGATACTCCTGCTGGGGATGGTTTTTCCTTCTCTCCTTTCCATATTTGTTTTTGTCCGAATGCCTTGAACTCGATCGAGAATTTCTGACCCTCTAACTACTTCTTATCCACAAATTTCTCAACTGTTATTTGCCACTTCTAGTCTTCTTATCTGATCCCATACCTTTCACGGAATCTTAAACTCTTCCACCATTCGGATTTTCCAATGACGCCTTTTATGTCCCATCACATTATCCTCGGTTTGTCCTAGCCACACTTCGCCTTGCACCATATTGGCAACTGGTAGTAAGCTTTGAAATTCCTTCTTATTTGTTAGAATCAAATTATCATTGAAAAAGCCTTAGCCAAAAGAAAAGAAATGCGATGATTTCAAAAAAATAAAAGAGAAATTCTTTAGAAGAGCATTTGAGAAAAGAAAAGGACTTATCTGAATGGGATAACCGATCCCAATGATCATGTTGTGCATTTCAGATTGACCAACCCAGTCTATTCAATTCAATCAATTTCCACTTGTCTTGCTTCACGTATCAAGATTCTTACAACCCATTTCTTTGCCGAATCATCATCTTTGATCTGCTTGATGCCTCTACGGATTTCTGTGGCCAACCTTATCTCATTTGCCCCTTTCTCTATTCCTCACCGCCTCATGGTGCCCGTGAAGGTTTCCACCATAAGACTCTCTCATTTTGGATTTCTCTCATCTTTCATCGCCTTATAGTGCCCTTCGAGGGTTTTCACCACTAAGACTCTCTCATTTCTCTCATCTTCGCCGCCTTACAGTGCCCTTGTGGGTTTTCACTAATAAGACTCTCTTATTTTTTTCATTTCCTTTCCTAAATCGGGGTGTTGCCCTGGTATGAATCCTCTTTACTTGCTTGACTTGGCACCTCTCGAAGACTGATCGGGAGGTCTTTCTTTGGACATTAATATGGGTTCTTGGATATGGTTGGAAAGAAAAAGGGTATCAAAAGCTCAACCAAATTCAATGGGTTAGAATTACGACTTTTGGAACCAAATTTCTCATTATAAACAAAATTTCTGCCCCAGTTTCTTGCTTGGGGATCTTTCGATTGTTATTTCCCTATGACCGAGCCGTGAAGCTGCCTACGTATCCTTAAAAGGAATCAAGTCAAACGTAGTTCACCCGATTTTCGTTGTTGTTACAATTTTTCTTTTCACTTATATATTTTTGTTTTATTAATTTTTTTTTAATTTTATTTCTTTTCTATTTTTTTTTCTTTTTCCTTCTTTTCGTTGTTGATTCCAAAAGAGGGGTATGAAATAAAATGAATAAGTCTCAAAGGGGGAAACAAAGGGTAAAGTGTTTGGATAGCAGAACAAATTGCCTTCGTCATTCCAGTCTTCGAAACAATGCCAAATACAAACAATCACAATAAATCAGAGAAAATCATACATAGTATCTTTTGACTGCATCAGAGTTAATGGCCATGTATACATATTTTCCTTTGATGTCTGTTAGATACAAAGCACCATTGGATAACACTCTTGTCACAATGAATGGCCGTTACCAATTTGGGGCGAACTTGCCTTTCGCTTCAGCCTGATTTAGAAGGATACGTTTCAACACTTGCTGACCCACTTCAAACATCTGGGGACACACCTTTTTGTTGTATTCTCTTGCCATTATCTTTTGATATAACTGACCATGACACACCGCTGCCAATATTTTCTCATCAATCAAACTCAACTGCTCCAACCAGGTTTTGACCCATTCGTCATCATCAATCTCAGCCTCAGCGACAATTCGCAAGGACGGGATTTCAACTTTCGCAGGTATTACTGCTTCAGTGGCATACACCAACAAATAAGGAATTTCACCTACTAAAGTACGAACAGTAGTGCGATAACCCAACAGTGCAAAATGGTAATTTTTCATACCATTGCCTGGAACCTTCTACCATCTTCCTCAGTATTTTCTTTATGTTCTTGTTGGCCGCCTCAACTGCTCCATTTGCCTTGGGACGATATGGAGTAGAATTGCGATGTGTAATCTTAAACTGTTGACCTACTTCCTTCATCAAATTACTGTTAAGATTAGCACTATTATCTGTGATGATTATCTTTGGGATTCCAGATTGATAGATGATGTTTGATACTTCAACGGATCCAACCGTGAGATAAGTAGTATGTGACAGTAGATAATGTTTCAAATTTTGTGTTACCCAAGTTAAGGCACAATACGTCCTCTCCAGGTGAGTGTACTTAACCCCATAAATGGTGAACTTATTATACTTATTGTTTTGGAGTCAGATCGATATTTTAGACTGGGCTGATGATTCCTCATGCATTCCATGTCATTAGAACCAGCGTAAAAAGAGCTGTACAGAAGAGAAAATAAGAAAAACAAAAATAAAATATCAGGAATAATGAAGAAAAGAAAATTTCATTTTATTGGAAGATACCAGATAACAAGGTTTGCACACTTTAAACAAACTGAAAATAAAATCTGGATTACAACCCTAGAAATAATCCAGACAAACTTGAAGAAAAATCAGAGCGAACTACCAAGACTCCTCCCTGGCTAGCCAAAAAGGAATATCTTTCCAATTAACACGCTTGGCATCTTAACCACTCAACTCCGTATCGAATTTTCCAAGACCATTTCCAGCTTTAATATCATCAGCTTTAATCAACACGTTCTCAAGAGGATTCACATGCTCCCTGCCACTGTCATTAATCACGATTACCCCTTCGTGAATCATTCTTTCTATTTCCTTTTTCAAAGAACGACAATTCTTAATGTTATGCCCTTGGACATTAGAGTGATACATGCATCATACAGCAGGATCAAAGCCTTTTGCATATGGGTATGGAGTATAACCGAGGAGCGGCTCAATCAGGCCGGAACACTTTAGCTTTTCAAACAAACTTGCATAATATTCTCCGAAAGCATTCTCTTTTTTCAGTAATCTTTCTATTTTATACTTTTGCCTAGGTTGGAACCGTTTGCGGGTAGGTGGCTGATATGCTTGAGGAGGCGGACGAGACCTTTATGGGAGTGGCGCGGACCATCGCGGGCCTTGGAGATGTGGAGCATATGGTGGTGAAATGTGGACATGATATCAGGGAAGTAATGGACGATTTCGGGGGTTCTGTGGAGAGAAGTAGAAGTTGGGAGGATTAAAAGGAGATCCACAAGGTCGATATGGAGGCTGTTTAGCGAGAACGACCACTGGACCTTGTCGTTGGCGGGGCTCAACAACATATTTTTTGTCCATGGGAAGATTATCCTGAACAACTTGTTCACTCCATCGGAGCCAAAAAATCCTAAAACTTTCTTTAGGATTCTTTTCTATCTGAGATATGGAGGAGTTATCTGGGATAGACATGATTTCTTCTATTTCCCCTTTTGATCTGGTTTCGTAATGGTAGGGTGCCAGTATGCTTAGGTGAACTAACTTCTTGAGTTCTAAACATCAACAATAAACTGGTCAGTGATTAAGGCTTAACAGATAGGTAATCACATACTGGAATGAAACACCTAAGCGATTAACCATTTCTACCATGTGTTTACTTTGTTGCTTGTATCATCCCGGCTTTTCCTGTTTGTGATTCCTCTCCCGTTTTCTTTTTCTTTATTTATTATTTTATTTATTTTTTATTTTATTTTTTTGGTTGTGGTCAAATCCTATGGAGATTGCCTAGGTATCATGTCCCCACATGAATCAGACCGTGCGTAGTTTTGGCAGATAAGTACAAAATGACTAATAAAATTTTGTTTTGCATTTTTTTCTTCAAATTTTTCATAAAAGAAAAATGTGTTTATTATAACGATACATTTTATTACAAGATTAACTGTCTTTAAAAGACTCTAACATCAAAATGGCAATACAACCTAAAAATAGACTAATAGACTGTGACTGACAAATACTTTTTTTTTTCTTTTTCTCTTTTTTTTTTTAAAAAAACATCATTGTTTCTCAAAAATTTCATAAAAATATCCAGTCTTGTCAATACGACCTTTCAGCACTTCGAAGAAGATTTAAAGGCTGTGTTTGCTAACCGGCCAAAAAATTTAAGAAATTACCAAAGGCGGTTATTCTTGCAAAAATGGCCTTCCGGCGTCCTTTTGGGGACATTCAGCTATTTTGGACAAGAGTGACATCACCTTACTTATGGCAAAACTATAATATTTATTTATCCCTAATTTTTCAGAATAGTTGAGCCCGTTGGGGGTTGCTTACGTATCTCACATCCGGTGAGAATCAAACTTACGTAGTTCTGCCAAATTTGTCAAAACCAAAATAAAAAAAATCTTTTTCCCTTTATAAAAAAAATCCAGCAGCACTTCAGTATTATTTGGCATTGGTTTTTCAAAACGAGTGGTTACTCTCATTTAACCCCAACACTGCTATTTTTGTTTTTTTTTCCTTCAATTTTTCTCTCATTATGTACAAGCCGGTCAACATGCAAATCCGAAGCAAATAAATGCACAAGTAGGATGCATCAGGATGATCTTTTTATTTCCGGTCACCTATCCTAGACGGACCCAACCCCTGTGTTGAGTCCCCTAAGTCAAATGCACATGATGCAAACAAACGTTCCTACTAGGGATCCGGTATAAGGCTTTGTTTTTCTAGGTTATAAAATACCTGGATTTATTGTTCTAGACCTGGCTTACCCGAGTGGACAACTCGAGCCGAGGGGGTGCAGCGTACAAGAGATACAGAAGCTCCGCTGGCTTAGCAACTTGTCTGAACCTCGTTATAAATGGGAAAAGACTCTAAACAGAAGAGAAGTCACACGAAGTGCACCCTTTTCCGTGATGTAGAAGACTCAGAGAGAGGAATGATTCGTAACAATTTATATACATTTCACTAATATCAAAGCGGTAAAAAGCAGCATTTAACACATTAGGTCTAAACATGTGAATAAAACCAGATAATAAATAAAGCCAAATATAACAAGTATTCTAAGCTCGAATTTCTAACCCTGAACCAGTGGTTCTGGGTTAATGTCCCCAGCAGAGTTGTCAGAGCTGTCACACCTCCTTTTTACCTACACCCCCGGAAGAGTATAATAAAGGGGAGTTTTTTTTCCAATTAAAGGACAATCGAAACGAGATTTATTATTAAAGATTCAGAGTTGCCACTAGGGAGATTTATGGTGTCCCAAGTCACCGGTTGAATCCTGAATCGAGGAAAGATTGATTCTGTTTAACAGTCCGCGAACCAGAAATCCGAGTAAGGATTTCTGTTAACCTGGGAGAATGTGTTAGGCATTCTTGGGTTTCATGGTTTTAGCACAATCGCTCAACTGTTGTATTTGGATTAATTATCTAATTTTAGAACATTTTGAACCTATGTGCAAATTTTAGCATTTATCCGCTTTTATTCGATTTTTAAAGAATGTTGAACGTCATTTAAAATATGTCTTTGGATTGCGTCACATGAAATGCACCCGCAATCCGGAACATCTTATTCAACATTTTGGGATTTGGATTTGGGTCGCATGAAATGCACACCCGAGTTTAAGAAGGTAAAATTATTAAATAACGCGCCTAAAAGCAACTAATGCGTTGTTAATTTTGTGAGGGCCATGAAAATTAGCTAAATGGTACACCTCAAGTTCTAAATATTTTAAAGACATAATTAGAGAGGGCCACGCAATTTGTCAATTTTTCTCAACGCGGCGCACCTCAATTTATTTTTAAAGGATGTCCTAAAGATGAACTACTATTAGCTATTAGGATTCATCTTTATTCCGAAAACTTAATTCTTATGAATTAACTAACATCACGATATTCAAGGACACTCGGGCCCCAAGCTCAAGTCCAAACTCGAACAAGGACGATCTCCATCGCTAAAGAAACCCTTAGTTCGAGTCCACTACTTAACTTGAGAAGCCAAAATCCTACTATTTAATTATTAACACACCAATTACTATTTCAGTCCTGGGCCTAAAAAGAGCCCAGTCCACATGAGGTGCACGTACGAGATAAAGGCTCCCAAAAGCTGAAGAAAGACATGCCTTAGCATGCCGAGCCAGAATCGAAATTGGGCTTGAGGCAGGCCCAAATCAAGCAAGGCCTTCCCAAGTCGTGAGAGGCGGAGATCTGAGGATCAAAACTAGGCAACCACTGGAGGAAAGTTTTCAAACTAAAAAAAATGCATGAACAGTTGAACTAAAAAATATGCAGATTTCCAAACTCGAATTGAAACATCCATTCTAAAATTTCAAACTTTTAAACCTAAACTAACATGTAAACATGAAGCAACTCCTGAAGACATGTGAAAGAAATCAGTATTACCATAAATTAAACTCTAGACTAGTTCTGCACCTAACAAAACAACAGACATCATGATTATTAGAGCTTGATCAAACTACCAGATAATTACCAGTTTCACACATACGGATTCAATGGTACAACCTGGTAATTCCTTCAGCTAATATGAATTACAAGCTAAGCTACATCACTAGAATTACCAGAGACACAGTTCTTCAGTGACCTTAAATACTTCACCACTTGGGGAAATCAGGGAGGGGAAAAATGAACTAAGAGCTAAAATATGAATCTCTTCAAGTTCTGGTTAAAGACCAGCTATAAACTTAATTTAAACAAAGGGCTACAGTGAGTAACATAAGCAGATCATACAACAAACCAAAAAAAAAACTCTCATGCTTCAACATCTTTATATTAGTTCAATTTGTTTTTCCAGTTTTCATTTCTCAACCAACATGGTTACAAGGAGTGTACCTGGAGATTGAAATAGACAAGGAAAGTTGAGAGATCAGCAGAATAACAGCAGGTATGGATCAACAACAACAAAACCACCCAGATTCAACAATGGAAAATAACGAGACCCAACTTGAAAAGCTTTACAAATAACAATACTCAACCAATTGAACCAACAACCCTTCCAAAACCAATTTCACTCCAGGTTGACTCTAAAAAAGAATCAGGAAAATGTGTTTTAACCTTGCAAACTTAGGAATCAGTATAAAAAAACTTTCCAATAGAACAGTAGCTTTCTCAACTTTTCAATATGTGTTTATCAGTGTATAACAGAATCCTTTTCACTCAATGCCCTGAATATTTTTTAATGCTTTGAATATCTGTGTGTATTTCTGTCCTATGGTTGTATATCAGAATGTATATTAGAATTCCTTTCCACTCAATCTCCTTCTTTTTTTGTATTCAATCTGAACCCCTATTTATACTATTGTGGATCCCCTTTTAAGGCATATTCTATTCCTTTTTAGATCTATCCCGCTCCTTTCCAGGTTGTGCCCACTCTTGCACATGTATCCCTTAACCTTCTACCATTAACCCATGTTTGTTTCTGATTTCCCACCCTTAAAGGTATTGAACAGGGTATCAGCTCCACTTAACCAACCCTTTTCAATTTTTTAATTCATTCTTTTTCTTTACCTCAATTCAGTAGTATGGATCATTGAATGCCCATCAGCTGATAATATAACATAATCCTAGCTAACACGGGGGGCTGAATGAAGCAATATTCAAATAATTTTCAAAATTTAATGAGCTGTAATTACCCTATATTCTCTAACTGGATTTCTGCAGTCTTATGGAGTCCGGGCAACAGAACCAACCACTTATTATTTACCAATGCAATTTACTAGAAAATTGATTAACAACACAAATTATCAAACATTTCAAACTGACCAAACTGGACCCTAGATTACTGGCCAGGTTCAAAATTTCTAACAAAATTCAGACAATATTCATGTAATTTGAAGAATTATAAAAGAAAAAAATAGGAACAAAATAAACGAATAAAATTGAAAAAAAAACAAACGAACAAAACTGAAAGAGAGGAAACTTACCCGAATCAAACCAAGACTCGAATTAAAATCTTCAAAGAATCCCCTATTTTCGGGTCGAGATAGACTTTACCCATGTGTTCTCGACTGAAAACACATGACTAAAGTCAGTCTCAAACTCAAAACCTCATGAAGCCTGGCTAAACGGATTTCTCATTACTCGATCTAAAATTGGAAAAGTTCTAGGATGATTCGAAAGAAACTAGTGGTAGATTGGGGATGAGGGGAGGTGGCGATTGTGTGGTGTTAATTTGGGGCTGATTGGGCAAGTTAGGGTTCTTTGGTCCGAGCTTCGATTCTATATTCGAAGGGCCTGGCCATGATTCAAAGGATAAGGGTTATGGATTCGTGGTGGGGGAGGTTTGGTGGTCATTTGTTGTTAATTTGGGGCTAAAGGGAGGTGGCGCCGCCACCGAAGAAAAGGGGGGAAAGGTGGAGGCTACTAGGGTTCCGAGGTTTTGATATAGTATTTGAGAAGATCGAGCAACCTTCGAGGGGAACAGATTGGGGATTTAGAACGGGGAGGTCGAGGGGAGGCTATGGTGTAAAGATGGGGTTGTTTGGACCACTGAAACCGGCGTGAGGCGATTTTCGGTAGGTGGAGGGTGGTGGTTTGCGGCGACCTTATGTTTGGTCTCTAAGAGACGAGAGAAGGGAAGGGAAATGGGAGGGGTCGGGTTTTGGGGGGGTTTTGATATATCAGAATGTTTGATTTAATTAGGGCCGTTGGATGATCGAAATCGAACGGATCTGATTAAATCATACATGGGGAACGGGGTCATTTTAGTTAGTTGGGGTTGGACCGGTTCAGGATGGGTCGGGATTGAGTTGTGGGTAACGATTTTGACTGTTTGACCAAATGGATTCAACGGCTTGGATTGAGACGCATGAAACGGCGTCGTTTGGCTGGGGCTGGAGACGGGACTGATTTTGGCGGGTTTTGGGCCGGTTTGGCGTGGGTTTGGGATGCGTTTTTTGTTTGGGCTTGGGGAATTTGGCCCAGTTCCGATTTCCTCTAATTCTTTTCCTTTTCTTTTATTTTTCTAAAATTCGAAAAAATAAAAAATAAAAAATACAAACCTAGATTATTTCTTGATCAAATTATCCAAAAATACTAATTAATAATTATCACACATAATTAGATATCAAATTAAAGAAAATCGCACAATTTCGACATTAAACACTTAAAATGCAAAGTACGTTATTTTTGTGATTTTTCACTTTTTGTAAAATAAATAATTTACTATTTAACTCAAAATTATAAAGTTAAATCCTAAATGCAAATGCAACCTATTTTTATATTTTCTTATTAATTGATCAAATGAACATGCACACACACAAAAACAAACAATAACTGAAAACCATGCAAATTCACAAAATTGCACACAAAAAATAAAAATTATTTTATTTTGAATTTTTTGGGAGTAATTCGTGTGAGACAAAAATCACGTGCTCACAATTGGTTACTATCTCATTCTTAATTCCTTATTCTATTCTTTCTCCTAGCTTGATGATGTCGGAGAATTTGTGATTTTCAATAACCATTAACCTTTCATAATACTGCGTGTCTTGAGCTCTGATAAAGAACTTGTTCATTTTTTCTTCTTTAAGTGATGGCCATACTTTTACGGCTTCTGATCTCCAACGAGTAGCATACTCGCGAAAGCTTTCTGTCGGCTTCTTCTTGAGGTTTTGAATGTAGAAAATGTCTGGCGCGTTTTCTGTGTTGAACCTGAATCTATTCATGAAGTATGATGCCATGCTTACCCAACTGACCCACTTCTTTGGGTTTTGACTGGTATACCAAGACAAAGCATCTCCTATGAGGCTTCGCATGAACAATTTCATGTAGATTAGTTTATTCTTGCCTACTCCTACAAGCTTGTCACAATACATTCTCAATTGCATTTTCGGATCACCAATTCCATCGAATATTTCAATCTTGGGTGGTTTGTTTCCCTCTAAAAGTTCCACATCCACTCCTGGAATTTGGGTATAAGGGTGGTCATTGGTTGAGTTTTAAGGATCAGGAGTAGGTTGTGGTGCATCTGGGGAGTGTGATAAGTAGTGGTTTACGGGTATTGAGTTGGATGATGGTGTTGTTGTTGAGGGGTTGGTACTGGCATCAGGTTAAGGGTCTGAGGAGGTGCGGGATACTGGTGTGGTACAAGAGGATTTGATGGTGGGTTTTGGTTTTTTGTGTTTTGTGGCGCTGTTTGGTTCTGGGTAGTTAGATTTTACTGGCTAATGCCGGGTATATTAAGAGTGAGAGAAAGGTTTTCCAAATTTGGACCTGCTCAAGCTCGCCTGGCAGTTCCAGGATTTTCTGTTACAGACATAAGACCAACTCATTCTGCGCCAGAGTGCTTTGACCATCTGAAGTTTCAGCGTTTTATGCCATGCTAGCATTGTCTTTTCTGATACCACGCAAATCATCCATTTTCCCTTTTTCCTTTGCTTTTGCTTTTAGGATCTCTTGGTGGAGGAGGAGGTAAAGGACCTCTGGATCTACTGTGATATGCTGACGATGCAGTGTGCACGATCCAACCTTGGGGAATGGAAATAATCAAAAGAAAGAAAAATAAAAAAGGTAACCAAGTTAGTAAGGAGTATTAAAAGAGTGTTTGAAATATTTAAACATATCAAACAAAGTCATGCAACGATTCACATCCTAATTTAGGGACCTCATTGTGCCTGAGGTTGGCCTAAGCGACACATAGACTTGGAGAAAATTGATGCCAACATTTGCGTCATTTCATTAATGCGAAAAATGAGTCAAACCTTTACTAAATCGACAAAAATAATAATAAAGTTACTAATGGCATTTATCCTTATTACAATCAAAATCTAAAACTAAGCTAAAAAGCAGTAAAGAACATCATTTCCTATTCTAGTTGGTCCCTGAAGGACCTTCTCCATGCTTGGCTCTTTAGACCCTATCAATCAGGTTTGCCAGATCGTGCATATCCAATAGTAAGTAAGCTTTTGCTAGATGCCCTCCTTCACTGCCAACCGTGCTTTTACAATCTGAGAGTCTCTTTCGCATCTTTCCCTCGAGCACCATCAATCCTTGTTCCAGGTATTCCAATCTCTCTGTTGACTCAGTGACAATCTCCTTCCATTCTTTTATTGCTTCCATGTTCACTTTGTGTTGTTCCATATGTTTAGCTTTAAACTCCAAAATACTCTTGCGTAGCTTTCTATACTTAACATATGCCTCAGCAGCGTCATCTATGATCCTTTCCTTCAAATTGACTCCTGGCCTGACGTCTCCCGCTAGATCATCCTCCAATCACGATGGTTGAAGTACACATGACCGACATTATACCTGTCTGGCTCAATAGTTTCTCTTTCCACAATGATCTTTTGGTTCCATAGATGTTGTGCCTCAAACTTGGATGGAATGACGTCACCTATGAAATCTTCCTTGTACTGGACCATGTTAGAAACCCGAGGTATGACCTATTTTCTTACCGCTTGTCTCATTACCCTTATACGAGCATAAAGATAGATGCCTCACAACCCGATCAATACCAGATGTAGTCCCTCTTGACGTGATGACGAATTCACTGCTAGGAAACCACTCAAACATCTAATGTACCTACTCGTCTGTCAGATTGCTGAAGAAACACACACAACTTATAACATTTCCAGGCTGTGCAAACCTGTCTAGGATAAGCGTCATTTTCTTTGGGTGATGGTAAGCTATGTAGTAATTCAACGGTCATCACAGAAGCTCCTGATGATACTCTCCTCTCTGAAAGTGTTCTAGTAGCTAGACTTGTAGTAACTGATTACAACCTTCAAAGTGTCCAAATCCCTGCTTGCACCAGTCTAGAGCGCGGTACATTTCAGCTAAGATCATAGGGATGATGGTATAAGTTTGTCCCTAGATGCCTTCTATCAAGGTCCTAGCGACCATGGCTAAGCGAGTGTGAATCCTTCCTCTTTTCATTCTAAATATCAACAACCCTAAGAAGCAGACGACGAACACATAAACCTGGTGTCGCGTCCAACCCAAGGAAGTAATGGAAAGTTCATCATGATGAAGACGATACGACTTGCTATGACCATAATGCTTGTAAAGAAATTCAAAAGGGATGTATGATTTCTTTAAACAAAGCAATTCATCATTTTTCTTAAAACCCAACATTTTTATAAAATCACATGGGGTGCGATTCTCTAGTACTATTAATCTCGGACTATCCCATGGAAACTTAGTAAAGCCTCCTATTTCTTCTAGGAGAGGAGTCATTTCCATGTCGCCAAATCGAAAGACAACTCTTTTCTCATCCCACAACATGGTAGCGACCTCAATCAATGCCCTATTTGGTCGAATGTAAGCAAGGATGGCAGGTCCCCCAGTACTCCTCTCACATGCTTCTTATCGCAAGGTGCAAGGTCTTTCCACCATTCAAGTAACAAAGTTGGGATGTTTTGGACCATACCGAACGTAGGACTTCGTGCTTTATTTTCTACAAACAAACAAAGGTTAACCCTTTCCCCTCCAGATTTGATCAACACGTTGGCACATTTTCTCCAAGTAATGCACGTAATATGATAGTGTCCATTGGGATTATGGAAATCCCATCGGACTTTGGACAAGGTTTATCTTAACGGGTTGTCGCGTTAATAACGCTCTAACCCGTACTGGGTTTAGTATGATGTATGTACATTTCAAATTAGAGTAGGATTCCTGGTATGGTCTAGGCTGGTACTCCCAAGTGGACAACTTGAGAGGGAAAGGCATGGGGCCGTCGATCGCACCGCTGATCATATAGTCTACCCCAAATAAGACTTTTCGATTTAAAAAAAAGATAATTTTTGGAAGAGCACGGACACTCATCAAGCACCGCTATGTTGATAATTAGCATGAGTGGAGTATGATATGGAGCATGCTTTATGCAGAGCTAAAAACATGTTGACAAGTATTTGCATGATAGACTATGTAAAAGAAGTAAATAAGATAATAGAAGTAAACATGGAAAGAGTAGAGAAGAAAGACAAAAAGAAGAAGTCAGTTTAGTTCATAGAATATATGAGAGAATGTAATAAAATAGGTAAGGAAGTAGTCATGATATAACATTTTTTGACAGGATGAAGAGCAGTCATAACAAATAAATGTGAGTAGGGGAAAGGATGTTCACGTTATAGCAGATTTAAATAAATAAATGTGAGTAGGGGAAAGGATGTGCATGTCGCAGCAGGTTTAAAAAAATAAATCTGAATAGGGGAAGAGACGTGCATTTCACGAAGAAAGTAATCCACATAAGCCAAGTTCATTATGGTAAGAGCCTAAGTGTAAATTCCTAAAAGAGTCGTCATGCTGTTAAGCCCCATTTTCTTGCGAAAGCGGGTTTTGACGTGTGACAACTCTTTTAAAGGAAGGTAATAAATGAGAAGAGCTGCCATCTAAAGATTTTAAGGTGCGTTAGGGCACCTATTTGCAAATAACTCTGTTTGTCTAGTTAATGTCAGCAAAGATCCGGTAAGGGCTCAAATTACCTCAAAGAGAAGGTGTTAGACACTCTTTAAGGTCCACAACTGTGGGTCCCAACCAAACTTTGAATATTATGGATTATGTAATTAGGCTAGGTGATCAAATAAATAAAGAAAATATAAAAGTCGAAGAGTTTTATTATAACACATGGAAATTGGTACAGGTCCTTAAAGATTACAAGGGTGTTGGATACATTGGTCCATATTGAATGACTAAGTGTAAATAACAAGTATATAAAAGGAGGGGGATCCTAAGTTTTTTAGCCTAAAGGATCACCCTGTGCAACATAAATAATACATCGCAAACTACCTCAAAATAGGGGATTGCTCATATTATTCAGTGGGCACAAACTATCATCTCCTGCTACCCAATTACTATGTTGAAGTTGTTTACCTAACGCATTCTAATTCAATTCTAAGTCGTATCCTATGCGTACCCTAACCGTCCCTTGCCTATGGTCTAAGAGGCTTTGGACCTTTATTTGGGTGGTTCTAGACTTATTTAGGTTGCTTAAAAATGATAAAACTAATCGCGCATTCAAAACAAATAGGATTGCACATGATAGCAAAGTGTGGCTCATGATAGCTTCCACACATATACAAAGAAGCATGCAGACTGATTTTCAGATTAGGCAGTAGAACATCTCAAAATTAAGAATCAGAATCCTTTAGTCCTGTAGGCATGATCCCTATATGATTCTAGTATCAAACAGGTAATGTTGCATCTTCTAGTCTAATGTACAGGCAGATTAGATCGTTATAACTCCGATAGACATGGTTTCTAAGTGATTCTAATTTCCAGTATTTTATATAGCCAGCGGTCAAGCGAATTGGAAATCGTATAGCCATGATTTCTAAGTGATTCTGGATTCCAATAGTACATGGGCAGTGCATCAATTTCTGGGTTAGTGCATAGGCAAATTAAATCTTGCAAGTCCCATGATATCTAATCATTTTGCGTAAAAAGTTAGCGAAAACAGTCATAGTTCTTAATTACTAATGCTGGTTTTATAGGCATGCATCTTAAACAGGCGACAGTGAAATAGAAAACAATGGGGATAGTTGATTAAAATATTAGAACCCTATAGCCATGATATCTAGATGAGTAAAAACATTGCATTGCAGCACCTTAAGACATGTTATCTAAAAGTGTTAAATACTAGACATGGAAACAGGTATAACAAATACTGGAACTAACATGTCTTGACAAATTAAGTGAAGTGTGTGAGGGACTCCTATAGGAATGATGTCTATCATTGTACAGAAATGAGCATGCTAAACAAAAAAACAAATATAGAGCACATAAATCCTATAAACATGTTCTCTACCCTTTCATACAAGTACTAGAATACCCTTTTATCCTAATTTCACTAAATCCCTAATTGTTGATTTACAAATTATTACAAGCCCAAGAAGAAATGAAAATAAGCCTCAGTATTATAGTACTAAGAATTACAGAACCCATAAGTAGAGCAGTCCCAAGAGGAGATAAACTAGGACTGTCTTGGCTTTTAATGGGCTCGCTCTTTACACAAACAGCAGATGCAGATCCAGGTACACCCCAAGCATCAGAGTATATCAATTAAAGGGTTCAAACTCATACATGGACCCATACTAGGGCCAAACAGAGGACTCACTTACCCAGTTGTTGTAGACTTAACCAATTTAATGACAAACTACTCACCGAATCAATTAAGTAATCTCTAAATTCCACACACTTAGTTCTTAAAGCTGTAACTAACAAAAGATTTAACCGGGGCATATAGGCTGTATCACATGAAATATTGGCAAGAGCACAAGACATAAATAAGGCAGTTCATACTATGTTTTAGAAGTAAGTTCAAAGTGACAGGATCGAATATCATAAGCAAACTACTTCAAATAGAGTTTCTAAGCAAAGCATAGTTAAGAGTTAGCCTAAAAGACTTCAGACAATTAACAAAAGAATCTAGCATAGTCATATATAGGAAAAAGAGGATGGAAGTCTTCATATGACAATTTTAACATGAGATATTCCTGAGGATGTAGTCACAAACAGCATAACAACAGGCTAGTATGCACGATTTACAACATATCGTATAGTTGAACATGAGACCTAACACATTGAGTACTGGTCCTAACACGATTGTTCAAAAAAATACTTGAGCTCATGGTCATGCACATACTTAACATGGGAAGCATGCTAAAGTTTAGTCAAAATTCAATTTCTGAAGTGGGACAAACACGCACTAAATCCAACAATAGTAGACCACATACAGAGAAAAGACTGGTTGTAAAGCTTATGCTAAAGGTTCACTAGTACTAAAGAATATAGAGTTGATCAAATAAATAACGAGGGAAACACAAATTGCATGAGAACAAGTCGCGATGGACAGTAAAAACCCAATAAATATATCTCACACTTAGAGTTTAGGCAAATTCTGATGCTAGGAAACATAAGGCTATAGGATGACTTCAAAGCAAAGAGGACCATAAAAATAGTATCATATTGATTTCAGCTTAAGGCAACACAGATATACGGAGCATGAATATAAGCATAAAAAAATGAAATTGCGAGAGCCAAAGATACTTACCAGTTACAAGTTAACAGGCAAACAAATGAGAAGAGCAATTCCAGAGGTAATTTGATTAACAGTAACAAAGAGCAGCAGAACCTCAAAATCCCCGTGCGTCAGAGTTTCCAAGGGTTTCGAATGATCCTCAGGCGGTGCTCGCACTGAGAAAGAACACATTCGAATTCAAATAGCCTTGGTTTTTAGCCGGCCAAGGTCTTAGATTTTTAGAGTATAACGAGTGAGAATGAAAGAATATTAGAGATTAAGGTCAGTTCAAAGGGGAAATTGGGGAGGGGACTATATAGTATCGGAAATTGAAAGAACAAACATGGAAAACAATCAATTAAGTGCAAATAAGGAAAGAAAATATCACATGAAAATAAAAATCAATAAAGAAGATGGAGAGTCTCAACCCCTAATTAGGGTTCAATCGTCTGAAAATGAATGCAAGAGGGCAAATCGCTCTTCGTTGAGCGTATATTGACTGAATCACGCCCAAAATCAAAGATTCGAGCCATTCCAGTCTCATCTCGGAAGTGATACTTTTCAAACTTAGGCAAGTATCTAAGTAACACCATAAACGGGCGACCAATGATGAGAGAAGATTAATAAGGTAAGTGTATCATAGTCATACTCCATCTCTAGGTTGGAATTAGAGAGGAATTAAGCATCGACAACTAGGATTTCTCAGAAAAGAGAGTGTAGAGAGGGTTTAGGGGCAGTAGAGATGGATGAATGGGTCTTTAGGGTTTGGGTTTAGTTAATTAAGGATGAGAGAGGGTCTGTGGGTCGTTGATCTCAAAGATCAACAACTGAGATAGGAGAAAGATTGATGCAGGTTGTTTTAAAATGGGCCATGACCGAATTTTTAAAGGGGTTGTTTGGTTTGGGATACTTAGGGGTTTGATGGAGATGGGTCAGCTGTTTTGGGCCTAGTTTGGTCTGAAATTAGCCGAAAATTGGGCTAAGAATTAAATACACAAAATTTGTTAATAAAAATATTTAATAAATAATAAAATATTACTCATGCAATATGACTAAAAATAATAACTTAACATTATAAAAAATATAAAAATGCTAGTTCAGCACAAATAATGTAAATAAAACATAATTATGCTTGAATATAGGCTATTATTGCAAAATTACATAAATAGCTAAAAATAAAAATATAATTATTTAAATAATGTAATTATTTTAAAACATGTATGTGGATGTAAAATAATAAATTTGGATGATTAGGTTATCATAAATAATTTAAAGGGATAACTAATAAGTATTTAAGTAATTTAAATGCACGAAAATTAATTTTAAAGCTCTAAAAATTATGAAAAAATTATAAAAATATCTGTATATCTTTTAAATTGATTAATGATACAGAATGACATTTTAAAAATATATATAAAAAAATATGAGGGCAAAATTGGGTATCTAGAGGGGTCTGATAAGAGGCCTCGTCATTTCGACGGGTTTAGTGGGCCTCGTCTGAAGGCAGGGGTACTTTTGATGGAGGACATCCTCCCAAGCCGCTTTAGTTAGATCTCCAGGCATCTGACAATGATTTAGGTAGTTGCGGCCTTTATGTTTCTCATCCCGACCAACAAGCCTACATTGCACCACCAGTTCCTATTAGTGCATCTCCGCTCTAGAGTTTTCAGGGTGGTTACCCAGGTCGATAGGGTCAGTAGTCATAGCAGCTGAGGACCTGTTATACTTGTGGTGATCCTAGGCACATTACTAGATTTTGCCTACGAACATCGGGCATCACACAACAATAGGGTTCTCCTGCCATGGTTCTGGCACCGATTGCTTTACTGCCCGCTCCGCTAGCTAGAGGTAGAGGTCATGCAGCTAGAGGTGGAGTTAAGTCCATTAGAGATGGAGATCGGGAAATTAGAGGTGGATGCCAGCCAGTTTGAGGCCGTCCCAAAGACGTGGTTCAGAATGGTGGGCCCTAGCCCCGAGATATTGCTTTCCCAACTAAGCTCGAGGCTGAGTCATTTGACACTGTAATCATAGGTATAGTTCCAATTTTCCATAGAGATTCTTGAGTCTTATTTGATCCAGACTCTACTTATTCTTATATGCCATCCTATTTTGCCTCATGTCTGGTTGTGCCTCGTGATTCTTTGAGTTCTCCAATGTATGTGTCCACACCTATGGGAGATTCTATTGTAGTAGATCGTTTCTACCACTCGTGTGTGGTTACCATTGAGAGTCTTGAGACTAGTGTAGATCTCTTATTTCTTGATATGGTAGATTTTGATGCCACCTTGGTTATGGATTGGCTGTCACCTTATCATGCTATCTTGGATTGTCACACCAAGATGGTGACCTTAGCCTTACCGGGGTTGCATCGATTAGAATGGAGGGGGACTCTTTTCCATTCTAGCAGCATGGTTATCTCTTATGTGATGGCCCGATGTATGTCGAGAAGGGGTCTCTAGCTTATTTGGCTTATGTCTGCGATGTTAGTGCGAAGGTTACTTCCATGGATTCAATACTAGTTGTTCGTGAGTTTCCAGAGGTATTTCTTGTAGATCTTTCGGGGATGCCACCCGACAAAAATATTGACTTCTGTATTGATTTGGCTACGGGCACTTAGCCTATTTCTATTCCACCATACCGTATGGCCCTGTCCGATTTGAAGGAGTTGAAGGAGCAGTTGCCAGATTTGCTTGATAAGGGCTTCACTAGACCTAGTGCTTTGCCCTTGGGTGCGCCCGCGTTGTTCGTGAAGAAGAAAGATTGATTGATGAGGACGTGCATAAATTATCGGCACTTGAACAAAGTCACCATCGAGAACAAGTATCCATTGCCGATTATTGATGTCTTATTTGATCAGCTTTAGGTTGCCAAGGTGTTATCAAAGATTGATTTTAGGTCTGGATACCATCAGTTGAAGATTAAGGCATCTGATGTCCCTAAGATAGCTTTTTGGACTCGGTATGGGCATTATAAGTTTCTAGTGATGTCATTTGGGTTGACAAATGCCCTAGAAACATTTATGGATTTGATGAACTAGGTGTTCAAGCCCTACTTCGATTCCTCCGCGATTTTATTTATTGATAATATCTTGATCTACTCCCGCAGTCAAGAGGAGCACAAGTAACATCTTTGGATTGTACTATATGACAAGTTTTCAAAGTGCAAGTTTTGGTTAGGCTCAATCGCCTTATTGGGGAACGTTATATTAGCAAAGAGCATTAAGGTGGATCCTAAGAAGATTGAGGCAGTTCAGAATTGTCCTAGAACTACTTCAGCTATAGAGATCCAGAGTTTCTTAGGTTTGGCGGGTTACTACCTCTAGTTCGTGGAGGAGTTTTCATCTATATCATCCCCATTGACCCAATAGGGTGCCCTGTTTAGATGGTCAGACGAGTGTGAGTTGAGCTTTTAGAAGCTCAAGACTACTTTTACTATGACGCCAGAGTTGGTGTTTCCTACAGGTTCAGGATCCGACAAGGTGTATTATGATGCATCTCGTATTGGTCACGATGCAGTCATTATGTAGGATGGCAAGGTGATTGCACATGCATCATGGAAGTTGAAGGTTCATGAGAAGAATTACCATGTTCATGACTTAGAGTTGGCAACCATTGTGCATGCACTGAAGATTTGGAGGCACTTTCTCTACGGCATGTCATGCGAGGTATTCACAAATCATTAGAGTCTACAGTATTTGTTCAAGCAAATGGATCTCACTTGAGGTAGAGGAGGTGGTTGGAGCTGTTGAAAGACTATAATATCACTATTTTGTATTATTCCAGGAAGGCCAATACGGTGGACGATGCCTGGAGCAGAAAGGCAGTGAGTATGGGTAGCCTTGCGTACATTCCAGTTAGTGAGATACCACTTACATCAGATGTTAATGCTTTGGACAATCAATTTGTGAGGCTAGATGTTACATAACCCAGTCGTATTCTAACTTGTACAATCGCTCGGTTTTCCTTGTATGAGGCCATCAGAGAGTGACATTATGATGACCCTCATTTTCTTGTCCTTAGAGACACAGTGCGGCACAGTGGTTCAAGTAGGTTACTGCTAGGGATGATGGGTTTTGAGGATGCAGGTCTTATTTGTGTGCCCAATGTGGATGAGCTCCGTGGATTGATTATTGAGGATACCCACAGTTCTCGATATTGTATTCATCTGGGTGTCGCCAAGATGTATCAGGACTTATGGCAGCATTATTGGTGGAGAAAGATGAAGAATGATATAGTTGCATATGTAGCTCAGTGTCTAAACTGTCAACAAGTAAAGTACGACCATCAGAGACCGGGTGGATTGATTTAGAAGTTAGAGATTCCTGAGTGGAACTGGGAGCCTATCACTATGGATTTTGTTGTTAGACTCCCACGGACTCAAAGGAAGTTCGATGCGGTATGGGTCATTGTGGATAGGTTGAGCTATTCAGCACATTTAATTCCTGTGGCAGTTACCTATTCTTCAGCGTGGTTGGTTGAGATCTACATACACGAGATTGTTCGTCTTCACGGTGTGCCCGTGTCTATCATTTCTAATTGAGGTACGCAGTTCACCTTGCACTTCTGGAGGGAAGTACAATATGAGTTAAACACGCAGGTTGAGTTAAGCACACAATTTCATCCCGGACGGACGGACAGTCCGAGTGCACTATTCAGATACTGGAGGATATGCTTCGCTCTTGTATTATGGGTTTCAGGGTTTCTTGGGATCAATTCTTTCCACTTGCAGAGTTATCCTACAACAACAACTACTAGTCAAGCATTTATATGGCTCCATAGAAGTCATTATATGAGAGGTGGTGTCATTCGCTAGTTGAATGGTTCAAGCTGGGGGGAGGCTAGGTTGTTGGGTACATATTTGGTACCAGATGCCTTGGATAAGGTCAAGACTATTCAGGATCGACTTTGCTCAGCTCAGTCTAGGCAGAAGAGTTATGCTGACCATCAAGTTCGTGATGTTGCATTCATGGTAAGATGAGACGGTATTGCTCTGGGTTTCGCCCACGGAGGGTGTGATGCGGTTCGAAAAGAAGAGCAAGTTGAGCCCTAGGTATATCGGACCCTTTGAGATCGTTGAGAGAGTGGATGAGGTGGCCTACAAGCTCGTATTGCCACCTAGTTTATTAGCAGTTCATCTAGTGTTACATCTGATCTGGAAATATCACGATGATCTGTCCCATGTGTTATATTTCAGCTCAGTCTAGTTGGACAAGGATTTGACTTATGAGGAGGAACCGGTGGCTATTATAGCCTGGCAGGTCCGACAATTGGGTCAAAGAGTTATCTTTCAATTTGGGTGTAATGGAGAGGTCAGCTGATCGAGGCAGCTACTTCGCAGTCCGAGTAGGACATGCGAAGTAGATATCCACACCTTCTCAACAGTCCAAGTACTTTTCTATGTCCATTCGAGGATGAACTTTTATTTTAGAGGTAGAAAATGTGATGACCCGATAGGTCATCTAAAGTTTTAACCCTTAATTATTTATTTTGAAACCTTAAATAAATCCTTTTAGCCTTCCTCGATTTGCGTGTACAGTTCGTGTCTTTTTTCGGACGACTTTTATGTGAAAAATTGATTAAAACATGAGTTCCCTTAGAAATTCATTTAAGTTGACTTCAGTGTATGTTTTGAGCAATCGGACCCAAATTTATGTTTTGATAGTCCCAGTGGGTCCGTATCATAATTTGGGAGTTAGGCGTATGCCCGAAATTGAATTCAGAGGTCCCGAGCTTAAGTTATCTCATTTTTTTAAAAATTTGAAGTGTAAAGGTTTAAAGAATGTATAAATTCGACCAAAGTTTGACTTTGTTGCTTATGGGTTCGGATTTTGGTTCCAAAACTTGGTATGTGTTCGTTACTGTATTTATGACTTATTTGCAAAATTTGGTGTGGAAAGGAGTTAATTTGACGTGATTCGGACGTTCGGTTGTTAAAATGCAAGTTCTTAAGTTTGTTTGAAAAATTCATTCCTTTTGGTGTCCGATTCGTAGCCCTAGATGTTAATTTGGTATTTTGATTGTGCAAGCGAGTTCGTATGATTTTTTTGGACTTGTGTGCATGTTTGGTTTGGAGCCACGAGGGAACGGGTGAGTTTCGAATAGGCCACAGATTGATTTTGGACATGGTAGAATAGCTGATGCTCTTTTTGCTTTTGATGTTCTGTTGCAGGTCTCGCATTTGCGAGACTCGCTTTTGGGAACGAGGCTTGCCATTTGCGAGAATGCGCTGGCTGGTGTAGACATGTGATTTTTGACCCTCCCCAAGATTTTACATATTTTAGTATTTAAATACTTAGTTTAGGTCTAATATAGTTATTTCAACTAGTTTTGACTCTTTTACATTATTTTTATTATAAAATTAAAAAATACAAAAATAGTTTCAGTCTTCTCTATTTAATTAAGGTATTAGGTATTTTTAGAAGAATAATATTTTTTACCTATTTTTATTGTAATACCAAAAATAGCTTCATGTCATAATATAATTTTTTTGATTAATTAGTAATGATTTTACAATTCTTATAGTATATTGTTTTAGAAAAGAAATCCACATTTTTTAGTCTTGTAAAACCAAATGGGCCATTTTTCAAATACAATTTTAGCCCAAATAGAGGCCCAAATCAGCAGCCCAATCCCATAACCCATTAGCCTCTTAGATGAAATAATCCCAGCCATCCATTCTATCTCCATCTAATGGCCATTATTATTCCTTTTCACCACCAAAAAAGAGGCAGGCCCATCAACTTCTTCTTCAGACACGATGAGACCTTCTTCTTTAATGAGAGATACAACAAAACCCTAGAGAAAAAATACAACAACATCCGCCACCCTCCACCAGGAACCCTAGAGCCGCTGCTCATCTTCCTCACCATCTCGCCGGAACCTCTGCTTCTTCTTCTCACCTTCAAGCCCGCCGGATCTCCTCACTCAGACGCCGGAACCCCAGTGTCTCACCTCCTCTCCAAGCCGCTGCTCCCTTTCATTCTTCTCAGAAAAAGAACAAAACACACACACTCACAAATAGAAGACAGAAAACAAGACCGCTACTGCAACGGCCGTGACCCTCTCCGAAAATAACAAGCAGTCGTTGCTGCTGATTCACCTATCACTCCTGACCACCATCTGATCCTAACTCGACCATACACACACGTAAAATGGCTAAAAAAGAGACAGTGAACGGACAAACATAAAAAAAAAAATCAAAGACAAACGGGTTTTGGTTTTAAGATTCTGGCTTTTTAATTTCTGATTTTCAGTTGAGTCTAGCTTCATTTTTTATTTCTAATGCGAAATACATACTGAAGATTTAGGTTGTTCTTTTAGTGTTGGTTTTCGAAATGGAGTTGAGTTGAAACGGATGCTCGATTGTTAGAGTTGACGTCCATTGGTTTGGTTCGAGTTGAATTTGCGCTGTTTTGAACCCCATTCGTAGTTGCGTTATTCTGTCCATGGACGACTCAAAATTATATTAATTCAGGTCCATCTCTTTATCCCGTTTATTAATCCATTGATACACTTTGTGTTCCCGTGAGTTCGAACTTGCATTTTAATTCTTGGTTAGCTTCACTGTTACCTCGTTTAGTTTGGATGAGGGAAATAATTCATAAAAATTGGAATTGGTTTTGGTCATAAATTTAAACCAAGCTTAATATTATTTTATTTTATTCTTATTATTTTTGTCGCTAGGGGCATATTTAGGCTGTGACTTGGGTAGGCAAGCCTTAAGACTTTTATTATTCTTTTTTTATTTATTTATATAGGCGAGATGTCACTCCTTTAGTTAAATTACGGGGAATGCCCCGAAGGATTTGTATATATTTTAAACTGTGGAATGCCCCGAAGTAAATGTAAATGGAGGTCGTGGCAACATCAATGGAGGCGTAGTATAGGCTAGGTAGACTTATTTCAGTTTATTTTATTTTTATTTTATTAGGAAGGGGTAACCTCAAACCATTTCGATGTTTATTTTTCTTTGTGTGTTTTTATCTAAATTCAAACATTCTAAAAGCCGACTAGATCAAGTATGCAACCGTACTAGTTACGGGATTTGGGAAGTGCCTAACACCTTCTACCCGAGTCAAATGAACCCCCTTACCCAAATCTCTAGTGCAGACTTAGTTTTGGAATCTCAAGTGATTTGAAAGGAAAAATTATTTTTAGTAAAAATGGTGACTTGACACACCGAAATCAAATGTCATGTGGTGACTCTGAGTTATTTTCTTTTTGAACATCATTTTTGTCACATTCTAATTGGAAAACCCTTTCAAGCTTTGCCAAATCCTTTTATTTTTTTAAGAGGGTTTAGTGAGGTTTGTAAAAAAGGTGTGTGACAGCTCTAGCGGCTCTGCTGGGGACTTGTAGGATCGAGTTGGTACTTGATCTTGTTGGCTTTTTAGAATATTCGGTTGAGGTTTTTATGTGTTTTGTTTGCTTTATTTGATTTTTATTTTGTTTATGTCGTTTTATTATTTGCTAGTTGCTTATTTGTTTATATTTTTATTTTTATGTGTTTATTGCTTTATAATGTCATCATTTGCATAACCCCGGGCCTTCTTTCTGCAACAAGTCTTTCGGAGTACGTTTGAGCGTACATGACCTTTTTGTGAGTCACCCGTGTCTCTAGGAGGTGACGTGGGAGCGTAGAATGTGCGGACAGCTAGAGCAGCCGCCATCGACCATGTACCGCCCCGAGTTGCCTTGTCTAGTGAACCCCAACCATAGGTCAGCCTTTAAGTCATGCTTATGTGCATTATATCATTTAAACCTAACAGGGTTCGGTCCCAGGCACCGTGTCCCGTTGTAGGAGGCCTATCCAAATTATGTCAAAATGGGCTTATGGCCCAAAAAGACATTCAACCATCCCTGTATGCTACAAGCTGCATTCTTTAAGGGTAAAATGGTCATTTGGCGGACCAATGATAGTTGAGGGAAAATGAAAAAGAAAAAAGAATGAAGTATAAAAATGAAGCAAGTAGGGCCCACTCGCATTTTTCCTTTATAGTTTTTCAAAAATAAAAAAAATCCAAAAAATATTTTGCACTTTCCCATCATTTTTCAAAAAAAAAAAAGGAGAAAAAGAAAATCCAAAGAGATTTTACATTTTTCATCATTTTCCAAATATTCAAAAAAAAAGGAGAAAAGGAAAATCCAAAAGATTTTACATTTTCCATCATTTCTCAAAAAGACAAAAAAAATGGTTTTTTCAAATTAGTTACATTTTTTTAAAGGCTTTCTCCCGTGTCCGATCTTCCCGGACTACGTGAACCTGATTCTCGTCTTCCGAGGCGGGATACGTAGGCAATCCATATAGGTTCCGGTCTTCCTAGTGAGTCTTAGGTTCTTGGCTTCGCGGGGTCTTAGCCCAATCTTGCATTTCTAGCCACTTTTGGTCACATCAACCATTCTTGCAAAATGGGGTTATTTTTGCAAAAGTGGTTCAATTACCCATGTCTTAGAATTTTGAGTCCACAATTAGGTGTCATATTATTTTAAGGTTACGTCCTTTTTTTTGAGTTTGCATCTTTAGTCACTTTTGGCCATATCAGTAATTTTTGCAAAATGGGGCATTTTTGCAATTTAATTTTGGGCCATGATATTGGGACGTTGAATCCCTATAAGCCTTAGTGAGGCATTTTACATGTCTAGGATGTCAATCTTGTTGAGTTTACACTTCTATTCACTCTTGGCCACATAAGTCATTTTGCAAAAATAGCCTTAATCATGTTTTGCATGTGTTCAATAGAAGGTGTTGTGGCATCACATGTTTTTTGAGTCACTAACTCTATTTGATCTTATTTTTCCCATTCAGGTATAGATCAATTTTCTAGAGTTTGAGCATGGCAAATACCCCAGAACCATTCTAGTGTGATAATTGCATGCACGAGCTGTTTGAGGAAACTTTTTATTTTTCTTTAGTCTATTTTATATTGTCTTTTAATTATTAATCTTGTACAGTGGTGTAGAGTCTGTAAGTCTGGTTAAGATTTTCGAGTCTTTTGTTATAGTACTTCCTGTTTTGTATTTGAAAAAAAGAGTTATAAATGAAAAATCCAAAAAGATTTTTATTTTAGTTTATTAGTCTATTATTTTTTAGAACTACGCTTGATCTGATTCATGAGGGACATGACACATAGGCAACCTACATAGGGTTCGATCGAATCTTTTTTTTTTTTGAAAACTAAAAAAAAGAAAAAGAAAAAAAAGAGATGAAATTATGCATGTGAGAAATGAGAGGAAAGAAAAGAGGAGGAAAGAAATGAAAAACCAAGCGATGTTAGAAAGAAAAATGAAGATGGAAATGGGGCAAGAAGAGTGAAATTGGGATGATGCCATATGACCTTCGTACCCTCGAAACCATTCTAGAACTGTTAATTGTTGCTAGGGGCATTGCACGTGATGTGTTATTTCTATCTGATAAATGCCCTAACGCTAACATGTTGGCTTTGTTTTGCTCCTCTTTGTTACTTTCATTGTTCTTATAACAGAGGGTGGTTAGTTTGTGGCACTTTGGTGATTTGTCCATACAACACAAGGTCAAAAAGAAAGAAAGCTATGGCTAGCAAAGAAACAGACACTGGGGTTTTAGACCCACCAAGGGAGATTGTAGAATCAGAATCAGAACTGAAAGGGGAGGTCCAAAGGTTGAAACAACAGATGGCAGAATTGTATCAATATCACAAGTTCAGGTTCCCACTACCGTTGACCTTTCTCCTCAACATGCACCAGGCTTTACCCCTTACCACAATTGCCCTGGCACTTCCTCCCAAACTTTCCATCCTCCGCCAACCAAAACAACCGTATTCCTAGCTCAGGATATCCAATACTATGCACCGGAACCCACCTTCAAAGTCCCAGATCCTTACTCCTACACTCCCCACCTTGAGCCTCATGTTGAAACTGAGAAACCACCCAAGAACGCGGAGCAGGAGGAGATATTTAGGAAGGTAAAGAGTCTGGTGCAATAATTGAGAAATATGCAAGGGTTAGGAAGTCAGGTAAGTGTGGATTATAAGGATTTGTGCTTGTTCCCTGATGTCCAATTGCCTGCCGTGTTCAAGATGCCCAAGTTTTACTTGTATGATGGACATGGGGATCCTGTAGCACATCTAAGAGGTTATTGTAGTAAGATGAGAGGTGCCGGGGGATAAGACGAATTACTGATGGCGTACTTCAGCCAAAGTCTGAATGGGGCAGCTCTAGAATGGTACACCCCCCAGGACATCAGCAGATGGTACACATGGGACGATATAGATCAGGACTTCGCCCGGCACTTTTAGTACAACATAGATATTGTCCTAGATCGCCTATCTCTGACCAAGGTAGAAAAGAAGCCCAGTGAAATCTTTAGAGAATATAGTTTCTGATGGAGGGAGCAAGCTGCACGGGTTAATACTCTGATGGAAGAAGATGAGATGGTTGAATACTTTTTTCAAGCTCTGGAGCCTACTTACTTTGGCCATTTGATCTCAGCCATTGGTAAGCCTTTCAATGATGTGGTAAAGATAGGAGAAATGGTGGAAGAGGGACTGAAGTCAAGCAAGATCATGAGTTATTCTGCCTTAAAAACCACAACAAAGGCAATTCAGAACGATACAAGAAGCTTGTCGGGTTAGAAGAAACATGATGATGTTGCCATGGTTGTCTCAGGATTGCGACATGGCCCAACGGGTCCGCCTCACCAATATACTCAGCCTCGACCCCAACCCCAAACCTATCCCCGAGTTCCACATAATCCACCTCCGTACTATCCTCCTAATAATGCCCGGTCATCTGCCCAACCACTAGGTTACTCCTTATGGCGAGCACCGGCACCGCATAATACTCTTTCGCCTTCATAACTTTTTCGGGCACCCAACAACCCACATCCAAGACAGGGGTATAGAGGTAGAAAAAGGTTGAAAGATAATCTTACACTGATAGGAGAGTCCTATGCAATCTTATTTGAGAAATTAAAGCATCATGACCTGATTGCACCTATTCCTCCGAATCATGTGGACCCGCGTGCAAGAAGCTTTGACCCTTCTAAAAGGTTTGAATTCTATTCCAATGCCCAGGGGCATAATGTCGAAAGTTGTCGGGATTTGAAAGAGAAATAGAAAGAATGATTCAATAAGGGATAATTGTGATCCAGGACCGTGACACCCAGAACATTGCGCAGGATCCTTTACCTGCACATGATGATGCACACTTTATGGGTAGGATGCATGGTGACAAGGAGTATGAGAATCCTCTTGGAAGCTTGCTGAATGAAGTTAATGATATTGAGATTGGTGAAGGTCCCAGTAATTTCGATGTGCAAGCCAGTGGCTAAGATGTAGAGCTTGGTGATTGGAAAGACACTCCTTTCCTGGCTATCTAGGGAGGAGTTTTAGTGGTTTATTTTGTTGTCATTTCTGTTGTCCGGGTTATTTCGGGGTTGTAATCCGGATATTGTCTTGTGGCTCAAACTCTTCTTTTTCTTCTTATTTTGTCTAGTTTGTTTAGTTGTAGTAACTCGTCTAGTATTATTTAGGATTGTGCCAGGGTTGTAACCCATGTCTATTCTGGTTGTTTTGTTCAAACCCTTTTCACCATCTGTCTAATGCAATCTCCTATTTTTTGTTTAGGTCATTTTTCTTTTTATAGTTCTTTTCATCCTGACTCTAGTGACACGACATGCATGCATAATTCTCAGTCTGGTCTTGAAAGTTAGTCTAATCATAAAGCAATGATACAGTTTTGAATATGACAAAAGGATACATTTGAGGAAACTTGACATGCATGCATAATTCTCAGTCTGGTCTTGAAAGTTAGTCTAATCATAAAGCAATGATACAGTTTTGAATATGACAAAAGGATACATTTGAGGAAACAAGTAAAGTTTCACGCATTTTGAGATAATCTGAAGCTTGAATTGAGTGAAACTAAGGCAGTTAGTCGGGAAAATCAAGAGGGTGATGAGAGCATACAATAGGGGAATGTCTCTCAAACAAATTTGAGGTAGATCAGTCAGTGCTGAAATGCATTCTTCCACATCAAGATAAAGTCGAGTCAAGTCTACTACTAATTGGCAAGGATCATTCATTGGGATAAAGGTATTGCTCGTCGGCACTTTCTATTTGTGCTGATGCCATCAATAGATAATATGTATGATTTCTTTGCTTATCTTCAATTGCATGCTTGTACTTGGAATATTTAAAGTTTGGTATGACGAAGACATTTTATTCTGCTACCCAAACATTTTTATCCGTTGCTACACATTTTGAGCTCTAATTTTTATTTCATACCCCTCTTTTGGAATCAGCAATAGAGTCAGGAATAGAAAAGGAAAAGAAAAGAGAAAGAGAAGAAAAAAAAAGGAAAAGAGAAAAAGAAAAAAAAAAGAAAAGGGAGAAAAGAAAAAAAAGAGAAAAGTAAAAGAAAAAAACAACTTTATGTTTGAACTACGTTTGACCTGATTCTTGTCACCACAAGATACGTAGGCAGTCTTACGGTTCGGTCACACAAAATAAAATATCTCATAATCCCCGAAGTCAAGAGTGAGACAGTTTTTCTTAGAAATCCCATCAAAGCAAAAACCCAAAAAAATAAAAATCCCCAAACTCCAAGAAACTTGGGTAAAAGTTTTAATTTTGCCAAAAGGCCTGACTCCAAAAGTTGTAATTTTGAACCCTTTTCATCTTAAATTATTTTGAGCCTTCATGCGTCCTTTCTTTCCAACCCTGTCCAAAAGCCTACATTACAGTCCAAAGAAAGACCTTCTGACCAATCTTTGAGGATGTCAAATAAAGTGTGTGGTAAAAGTGTGATCTTCTTGTATCATGGGTAATACCTTGTTCTCAACACAAAGAGAGAAAATAATAAAATGAGAGAGTATTATCGACGAAAATCCTCATGGACACCGTAAGGCGACGGTGAGTTGAGGAAAAGAGAAAAAAATGAGAGAGGCTTGATGGTGAAAACCCTTCAGGGCATTACAAGTCGACTGAGGATTGTGGATCAGATGGGACAATTGTAGCGATGAAGCGCAGTTTCACAGCAAAGAGGTACAACAAGAGTTGAAAATTAGACTTGCTTGACATATCATGCCGCTTAATCCAAAATGCATGGAATGGTTAGTGGAGAGGGACTTCAAATCAGATTAGTTTCTACTTTGTTCTTTTTCCTATGTAATTTAATTTTCTTGTTAGATACCATCTATTTTCATTTTTCTCCTTATTTTGTTCCTCATGTTTGGTTTGAGTCCCTTTGAGTCTGTTTTGTCGAAACAAGTGAGAAATAACTTCAAAATATGCCATCAACTTTTTAATCACACAAAGCCGAGTCTGGCAAGCACATCAAAATGGCATAAGATAGAGGAGAATAGTGTGTGCATTGAGCTGGTGATAATAGATGTTCTTTGGGATTGATGTAAAATGCAAAGATTGGGTGAATGTTAGAACATAAGTACAATACATCGGGCATAAGGTATTGGACTTGAACGAATCAGAATATTTCTTGTGATAAGGGTTGTTCGGAAAATCAGTCGATCGATAACAAGAAATGTCTTCCAAGTTGAAGTCCAAGTTGATCGTCGCAAGTGTAGAAGCAGCCGCCCTCAAGGTCAAGGCTACAAACTAACCACCACCATTTAAACTCACATGTTTTTTTTGTTTGAAATAGGAACAAAGCAAGCAAATGGGTTCAAAAACAAAAAAAAAAAAACAAAAAAAGAAGAACAGAAGAATCGACAAAGGGAAGTTTCTCAAATCTTTTCCCTTACCTGTCTTGCTAGCGTGCATAAAATATTGCTATTGCTCTTTACATTTTTACTCCTAGGATAAAAAGTCGTTTGATGGATTTTCCTCCCAATATAAATCTTAGTCTGACGAATCTTTCTCTTAAGATAAGAGACCTAGTCTGATGAATTTTCTCCTAAGATCAAAATCTTAGTCTGATGAATCTTTCTCCTAAGATAGAAAACCTAGTCTGATAAATTTTTCTTCTAAGATAAGAAGAACCTAGTCTGATGAATTTTCTCCAATGATCAAAATCTTAGTCTGATGAAATTTTCTCCTAAGATAGAAGGCATAATCTGATGTACTTTCTCCTAGAATTAGAATTTTAATCTGATGAATCTTTCTCCTAAGACAAGAGACCTAGTCTGATGAATTTTCTCCTAGGATCAAAATCTTAGTCTGATGAATTTTCTCCTAGGATCAAAATCTTAGTCTGATGAATCTTTCTCCTAAGATAGAAGACCTAGTCTGATAAACTTTCTCCTAGGATCAAAATCTTAATCTGATGAATCTTTCTCCTAAGATGGAAGACATAGTCTGATGAACTTTCTTCTAGGATCAAAATCTTAGTCTGATGAATTTTTCTCCTAAGATAAGAGACCTAGTCTGATGAATTTTCTCCTAGGATCGAAATCTTAGTCTGATGAATCTTTCTCTTAAGATAACAAAAAGGGACCTAGTCTGATGAAGTTTCTCATAGGATCAAAATCTTAGTCTGATGAATCTTTCTCCTAAGATAAGAGACCTATTCTGATGAATTTTCTCCTAGGATAGAAATCTTTGTCTGATGAATGTTTCTCCTAAGATAGAAGACCTAGTCTGATGAATTTTCTCCTAGGATCAAAATTTTAGTCTGATGAATCTTTCTCCTAAGATAAGAAATCTAGTCTGATGAATTTTCTCCTAGAATCAAAATCTTAGTCTGATGAATTTTTCTCCTAAGATAGAAGACCTAGTCTGATGAATTTTCTCCTAGGATAGAAATCTTAGTCTGATGAATTTTTCTCCTAAGATAGAAAATCTAGTTTGATGGATTTTTTTCCTAGGATCGACGTCTTAGTCTGATAAATCTTTCTACTAAGATAACAAAAAAGGACCTAGTTAGAAGAATTTTCTCCTAGGATCGAAATCTTAGTCTGATGAAATTTTCTCCTAAGATAGAATACCTAGTCGGATGAGTTTTCTCCTAGGATCGAAATCTTAGTCTGATAAATTATTCTCCTAAGATAGAAACCTACTCTCTTGAATTTTCTCCTAGGATCGAAATCATAGTCTGATGAATCTTTCTCTTAAGATAGAAAACCTAGTCTGACGAATTTGCTAGTCAAATGTTCTTGGTTTTACTCACAGGAGACGCACATCTCAGTCAGGTCTTTAGTTTTTCTCTCATCATTGCATCAATAATATAGGTGATTTGCAATTTTGCTAAGACCTCACAAATCCTCCTAGTGCAAACTCGGATAGAAAATTTTATTTTTTTTGTTGTTTTGATTGCAGGCACCCACCTGGAGAATGAGGGAATTCATTTCGGAATTATTTCAAGTTTCAAGTCAGTAGTAGGCACCTACCTGGAGAACGAGGAAAGACATTTCCGAATTTAATTCATGCTAGAATTAGCAGAAGCTCGCGGTAAGAATGCGAGTCAATAGTCCGAGGTGACCAACAGAAGTAGTCTCAATCCAAAAACAAAATTAAAAAATCAAAAAAACAAAAGAAAAAAAAGAAAGAAAAGAAAGAAAGTGAATTTATTGTAATACCAAAAATAGCTTTATGTCATAATATAGTTTGTTTTGATTAATTAGTAATGATTTTATAATTTTATAGTATATTATTTTAGAAAAGAAATCCACATTTTTAGTCTTGTAAAACCAAAGGGGCTATTTTTCAAAGACAATTTTAGCCCAAATAAAGGCCCAAATAAGCAGCCCAATCCCATAACCCATTAGCCCTATTAGATGAAATAATCCAAGCCATCCATTCTATCTCCATCTAATGGCCATTATTATTCCCTTTCACCACCAAAAAAAGGGGCAGGCCCATCAGCTTCTTCTTCAAATACGATGAAACCTTCTTCTTCAATGAGAGATACAACAAAACCCTAGAGAAAAAAAAAACAACAACAGCCGCCACCCTCCTCCAGGAACCCTAGAGGCGTTGCTCATCTTCCTCACCAGCTCGCTGGAACCTCTGCTTCTTTTCACCTTCAAGCCCGCCAGATCTTCTCACTCAGACGCCGGAACCCCAGCATCTCACCTCCTCTCCAAGACGCTTCTCCCTTTCCTTCTTCTCAGAAAAAAGAACAAAACACACACACTCATGAACAGAAAATAGAAAACAAGTCAGCCGCTGCAATGGCCGTGACCCTCTCCGAAAATAACAAGCAGCCGTTGCTGCTGCTTCACCTATCACTCACAACCACCATCTGATCCTAACTCGACTATTCATACATGGACAACGGCTAAAAATAGAGACAGTGAACGTACAAATATATAAAAAAATCAAAGACAAACGGGTTTTGATTTTAAGATTCTGGCGTTTTAATTTCTGATTTTCAGTCGAGTCTAGCTTCATTTTTGATTTCTAATGCGAAATACATACTGAAGATTTAGGTTGTTCTTTTAGTGTTGGTTTCCTAAATGGAGTTGAGTTGAAACGGGTGCTCGATTGTTGGAGTTGTCATCCGAGGTGCAGTCCGTTGGTTTGGTTCGAGTTGAATTTGCTGTTTTGAACCCTATTCGTAGCTGCGTTATTCTATCCATGGACGGCTCAAAATTATATTAATTCAGATCCATCTCTTTTATCCCGTTTATTAATACATAGATACACTTTGTGTTCCAGTGAGTTCGAACTTGCATTTTAATTCTTGGTTAGCTTCTCTGTTACCTAGTTTAGTTTGGGTCGGGGAAATAATCCATAAAAATTGGAATTGGCTTTTGGTCATAAATTTGAATCAAGCTTAATATCATTCTTTTTCTTATTATTTTAGTCGCTAGGGGCATATTTAGGCCGTGAATCGGGTAGTCAAGCCTTAGGACTTTTGTTATTCTTTTTTTTATTTATTTAGGCGAGAGGTCACTCCTTTAGTTAAATTATCCAGAGAATGCCCCGAAGGATTTGTATATATTTTAAACCGGGGAATGCCCCGAAGTACATGTAAATGGAGGCCGTGGCAACATCAATTGAGGCGTAGTATAGGCTAGGATGACTTATTTCAGTTTATTTTATTTTTCTTTTATTAGGAAGGGGTGACCTCAAATCTTTTGGATGTTTATTTTTCTTTGTGTGTTTTTATCTCAATTCGAACATTCTAAAAGCCGACTAGATCAAGTATGCAACCGTACTAGTTACGGAATTTGGGGAGTGCCTAACACCTTCTGCCTGAGTCAAATGAACCCCCTTATCCGAATCTCTGGTGCAGACTTAGTTTTGGAGTCTCAAGTGTTTTGAAAGAAAAAAATTATTTTCAGTAAAAACGGTGACCTGACACACCGAAATTAAATTTCAGGTGGCAACTCTAAGTTATTTTCTGTTAAACATAATTTTTATCACGTTCTAAATGGAAAACCCTTTCAAGCTTTGCCAAATCCTTTTTTTTAAGAGGGTTTAGTGAGGTCTGTAAAAAAGGGGAGTGCAGCTGAGGAGGTCTTGCATTTGCGAGGTAAAATCTCGCATTTGCGAACTTGCTAATACCTCTTTTGCAAAGGCAGAGACGCATTTTCGACTCAGCATGTTCCTAGCATTCTTCGCTTTTGTAAAAAAAATGGTCCGCATTTGCGAAGGCTTGGGGTTCGCATTTGCGACCAAAAATATTGCATTTGTGATTACTGGTTTCTGAGTGGAGTTCGCATTTGCGACCTCTTTCTCACAATCGTGATGTTTTCAATTGCAAATAAAATATTGCAATTGCGACACCCGCAACTGCATAAAAACTGAGTTATACGGATTTTGCTCATTCTTTAAAATTTTCAACCCTAAAAACCTTAGAGGCAATTTTTTCAAGAGTTTTTCTTTCTCATTTCATCGGTAAGTGACTCTAACCTATTTCCTTTCAATTACCCACTATATTGCATAATATTTCAACCTTAAATCTAGGATTTTTACGGTAAAAATTGGGGATTTGGGTAGAATTAGAAATTTTTATAAATGTGGAATTTAGACCTCGAATTGAGGTCGGATTTCAAAATAAATTAGATAACCGGGCTTGGGTGAATGGGTAATCGGTTTTTGGTCCGAATTTTGGATTTTGACCAAGTGACCCCATGGTTGGCTTTTTCAATAATGATCTAAAATGAAACTTTTTCATTTGTGGGTAGTTCCTAAGGCTTATTTTAAATCTCTTGGTTAATAATTTGCTAGATTTGATTGGTCTGGAGGCTTGTTTGAAAGGCAAGGTCGTGGTTAGACTTTGAGTTGGTTGCGGAGAAAGTTGTGTCGTGGTTAATCTCAACTTGAGGGATTAGGACTTGTTTGTCTATTTGCTATGTGTTTAAGTGTGTGGGTACAAAGTATATGTGAGGTGATGAGTACTTTTGCGTTGGTGTTGGGTTAAAGCATGCGTGGATTTGTTGCTTTTAATTCATCACCTCCTTTACTTATGAGATCAATGCTTAGATTAGTTTACTTTATTTGATCGTTCTATCCACATTTACGAATTAAATTGTGATGATTGAGTATTTCTGGAAATTGGGGATTGGTATCTTGGAACAATTATTGATGTAAGGTTTATTCTTGGTTAATCTTATATTCATTACTACATGGTAAGGGAGAGTGGTAAAACACGAAGGGTGATGCCGTGGCGTTTATTGCTTCATTTGCTGATTAATACACGGTGAGGAAGAGAGTTAAAGCACGAAGGATGATGTCGTGCCGTATTTATCATTTCATGGAGAGATTGATAGTAAAAGCATGAAGGATGATATCATTCCATTATTATTGTTTTACGGTGAGTTTGAGCGTAAAAGCACGATGGGTGATTCCGCACCATTTTTGTTCATTATGTTTATCTGTTTTCATTGGTTGAAGACTTATTATTCCTGTTGTAGTTATCGTACCTTGTTCCCCTTTCGCATGTCCCCTCCCAATCGTACGTATTTAATCTCTATTTGTTGTTATGTTGCACATTTATCTTCGATTATACATGTTTAATTACGTGAGTGTCCTATCATAGCCTCGTAACTACCTCGTCAAGGTCAGACACTTATGGAGTACATTTGGCCGGTTGCACTCATACCACGCTCTGCATTTCTTGTGCAGATTTTGGTACTGGTACTAGCTGTACGTGAGGTACATTAGCTCGGATTGACATATTTGGAGACTCAGAGGTAGATCTGCTGGCATATGCAAACCTTGAAGTATCCTTCCTCTTTCCTTATTTATTATTAATTTAATTCGAAACAATTATATTTATTTCAGACTCTATTTTGTAAAATTTCTTGTGGAATTTTGTGAATCTGGATCCAGGAATGTACTTAGACACTTTTGGCTGTTTTACCTTTTCTCACATCATTTCAGCTTTATTTCATTTTAAATGGTCTTAATTACTTGAATGTTTAAAATGTCAAATGATTTACAGTAATGTCGGCTTTTCTAGCGAGTGAAATGTAATGCGCCATCGCGGTCACGAAGGTGGGGATTCCAGGTCATGACAAATTGATATTAGAGCATTAGGTGCCTAGGTTTCACGAGTCACGAGCAGGCTTAGTACATTATGAAGGATCAGTATGGAGACATCTACATGAAAAATAGTGAAAGAAGAAAAACGACTCCCATAGAAGAAGCCAAGGCCAAAGATTTTGGAGAAGCAGATGATGAGGAAGGAGCCTTAGCATCTGAAGATGATGAGTGATCGGAAGAAGGCAAAGGTGAAGGAGAAGGAGCAAGAGGAGTACTTGACTTGAAGCCAATGGTGAAGTTGCAACTCCCTTGAGATGGATCCTTTGTGGTCACTGTTGCCTTTCCTTCAAAATCACAGCTACCATCTTTCTGTTCCTGGTTTTGGAAATAAGCATTCAGTGCATATGATGCCTTGTCAGCGTCGCTAAGGTTTTGGCAAGATGATCCATTAGTAAGAGGTGTACAATCTGCACGGTCACAAGCATATGACATAAGGCTTGTAAAGTTCTTAACATCTGGCTTTATCACACACCATTTCTTGGGGAGTTTCTCCACGTTTGGCACAGGGACGAGAGTACTCTTGTTCTTGCCAGACAGATCAAGAGGGAATTTTGGTGTGCCATCTTCGTAGTAGATTCCCCAGTGCGTCTCAAAGTTTCCAGGGAGCGTACTCTTCCTATCCTCATCAAATAAGGCAAATAGGTAAGCCTCAAGGTAGCCAGGGCGACGGGGGCTACCTTTACCTTTTGCTAGATATGATACAAATCCTTTGTAAAACTTTTCGGCCAATGTTACATTGGCATAAGGGTTTCCATCTGTAGGCCATCCCATTTCTCCTACCATAATGGTCATGTTGGGATATCCTGCTCCAGCAAGAGCAGCTGCACAAGTGTCAAGATTGGCATCAAAGCAATTGGTGTACTCAATGCCATCTTTGTCCTTGAGAGGATTGGTGACACCATCAAAGAAGGCATAGTCGAAGGGGAAGGCACCATTTCCATAGAAAAGACTAAGGAAAGGATAAATGTTGACCATGAAAGGAGCTTTGTTCTTGTCCAAGACTTTAAGAATGTAGTTGAGTGGATCAACGATGTCAGCGCGGAAAAAGCCAGCAGAAGGGACAGGATTCCAGCTTGGTGACAAATAAACATCAGCATTTAGAGGTACAGTTGCCTTGGTGGTGTCACCAAGACCAGCGTCATTCAGTGCATTTTGGATGTTCTCCAATGCTGGCCCTGTTACATTTGTCAATGTGTCCTTGTAATCTCTTAAGAATGGCTCATTACCAACACCTATAAGCCTGCATGCACCAAACCAATAACATATAATCAATTGAAAGGCGATTTGACATTATATATGAAGACTAACTTGAATATATGTCATTAGCTAGCTATTCGGAAATTAAGAAGGCAAAAAGATATATAACAACAACAATAACGATCCAATAAAATCTCACAAATGAGGTCTGGGGAGGGTAGTGTGTCCGCAGACTTTACCCCTTCCCCAAAGGAGTAGAGAGGCTGTTTCCGAAAGACCCTTAGCTCAAGAAGACGGAAAGAGATGAGAAGAGAAGGGAAGAGACAATATATTTGTATCATCTAACAGAAACCAAAGAAATAATAACAATATTATAAGAACAAGAAAATAGTTAAAATGCAATAACAAAACCAGAAAATAAGCTCCGATGCTACGATATATACTTACGTGATATTAACACCTTTAGGAGACTTTGGTTCGAAACGAGTGACGTTTTCTTTGACCCATTTCATGGCTACATCAGGATTTACCAAATCCTTGAGGAGTTGATTGGAGATGCCAATCATGACCTCAATGCCAGTTCCTGCCAAGGCATTCAAGATGGTCTCATCGTTATTGAAAAGCTTTACCTTCTTAATGCCATTTTCTTGCAACATTTTCACCACATCCTTAGGAGGCAACTTGTGGGAGGAGATATCACCCCAGTTCACCCCAAGTCCTTCCACATTGTGCCCCAAAAACACCAACAATGTTACTAGGACCAAAAGCTTTTTTCCCATGTTTTTTTTTCCTTTTTTTTTTTTTTTTTTTGTTTTGGTTTTCCTGCTGGCAGGAGGAAAATGGGATACTCGGTAAACTTGAATGCTTCAACGCCTGCCAATGGTAACAACAATGTTGGAGGTGAATTTATAGGGAAATTAATAAGGAGAGCAAAAGGAGGGTGATGCATGAATTGCAGTAGTTATCCATTAGAGGTCCAAAAATGTCGAAAATTAAGGAATGGTTTGGCTCATAATTCGGACAGTTTAAAAAGCATAAGGACTTGGACAAAACAAAAAATGGAATATATAATGTTAGTTAATCTCTGATAAATTACAACCAGACGACATTTTGTGAACAAAATTGCTCAAGTACGTAGAGAATTACTCCTACGTCATGCATTACTCCAATGATGGGCCTTTCATCTGCATTTTTATTTTGTCATAGAAGTTCCACATTTCCACTAGAAAAGAATAGGAAGGAAATACTCTTTCAGCCTAATTTTTTTTTTTTGGTCACTTCTCATTGGCTAGGGACCCGACTAACTTAACCTGTTATTGAGTTAAATTGAACAAAGTTAGATTTTCCTCCTATCACTTGTATAAAAAGATACACTTAGTCAAACAATACGTAATTTGACTATTGAGACACAGAAAAGTATAATCATTTTTGCATTGCGAAATTACTAAATTCACTTTTAAATAGAACTAATTTTTGCCAGTTGCCTACAAGGTACTAGGCGCAATAAGATAGAACAAGTTATAGTATTATAAGGTGGAAAATATTCCCCAATAGCACCAAAAATTTTTAAATGCAAGACAAAAATTTTATGGCAATTTAGTGGTTTTTAATTGAAGAAAAAATTAGATGGCGTTTTAGTATGGTAATCTTATCCACACAAATACTTTTTCAATTCCTAATCTTGAATTGTTTTCCATTGAAGTCAGTAAACATATTATTTATAAACTTTTGTTGTAGAAAGAGGGAGCGTATGATGGGGCAGATACTACAGTCATCATGAAATCATATTCAAGTAATCATGATTATTAGTTTCAAAGCACCACTAACAAAACTGAAGAAGAGACAGATCGAGAATTTTAAGAAAATAGGTGAACGACTATATAGAGGTGAATATAAAATTTATATTTGTCTGATTTAACTTTAGTTTCTTATCATGATTTACCATGTTTTTATAATTATAGGTTCAAAATTATATTTTTATTTGAAATTTTAGTAGTTTTCACACACACACACACACACACACACACACATATATATATATATATATATATATATATATATATATATATATATATATATATATATATATATATACACTTTGGGCCGAAAACAAGACGGTTCAGAGTGGGATTTAAACTGGCAATTTCATTTGTAGAGGTACACGAATAATAATTGCACCACAATAGTAATTTGAGCATGGGTTCATGCACATATATTTAAGTAATTTAAAAAAAATATAACACTATTATACATAATTTATAATATAGGGAGAGGATATAAGTTCACGTGAATCCATATCCGTAAACTTTGACGGACTACCTGAACTTCCTGAGATTGCTCACACCCAAGAAAAGAAGGAATCCACTCCATCTTCTTAAAAAACTGCTGATGATCCTCTTATATACATCTATGTCCAAACTTTCCAAGTGCACTCCTTAGGACATTTTACACAATATATAAGTAGTCTTACTAAGTGTGCAACTGTAATGTAACGACCTCACTATTTGTTTTTAGAATTTACGTCTGATTCGGTGGCTTAAGGTCTCGAGTAACTTCGTATTATGTATTATGACTTGCGTGTATGGTCGGATTCGGTTGTTGGGTGATTCAGCATTGATATGGAGGGATGGTTCTCATTTTAGAAACTTAGGTGGTAAATGTTGACTGGAGTTTAACTATTGTGTACACGACTCCAGAATGGTATTTTGATGATTCAAATAATTTCGTATAGTGATTTTGAACTTAGGGGTATGTCTGGATTTGAATTTGGAGGTCCGTAGGTTGATTTGATGCATTTTGGCAGAAGTTGGAAAGTTGAAGATTTGGAAGGTTGAGAGGTTTAATCGAGAGTTGACTTTGTTGATATCGGGTTCGGATTTTGATTCTGGAATTTGGTATAGCTTCGCCATGACATTTGGGACTTGCATGCAAAATTTGAGGTCATTCCGAGTTGATTGATATGATTCGGCGCGAGTTGTAGAAGTTGAAAATTCATTAGTTTATTAGGCTTGAATTGAGGTGTGATGCGTAGTTTCGATATTGTTTGATGTGATTTGAGGCCTCGAGCAGGTCCGCGTTATGTTATGAAACTTTTTGGTACGATCTGACGGGATCCCGGGGACTTTGGATGTGCCACGGTCCATTCCTTCATATTTTAGAGTTGCTGGTTTCTCTGCTATTTAGCAGTTCTATGCATTCACGTGTGGAAGGAATGCAATCACGAAGTATATTTGGTGTGGCTGAGGAGTTACTCATCGCGTTCGAGAGTTGGCCATCTCGTTCGCGTAGCCTGGGGGAAATTGGTCATCGCGTTTACTCATCTTGTCATAATCGTGTAGAGTTAGAGCTAGAGGGGAGCTAGGGGATTGGCTATCGCATTCACGTGAATAGCGTCGCATTCGTGCAGTTCAGTTGAGCTGATAGGTCGCGTTCGTGAAGGGGTATTTGGTAGCTTATAATTTTGGGCTTCGCGATCGCGAAGCATGTTCGCTAATCACGAAGAGAAAGACCTAGGCAGACTATATCATACTCTATTTTCCAGGGCTTTTGTCATTTTATGTCTTTTTGAGCTAGAGAGCTTGGATTTGGATGCTTTTGGAGGGTATTTTTCACCATTTGGATTGGGGTAAATATTCTTGACATGGATTTGATTATATTTCATGATTCCAACTTTATTTTATCATTTCATTATTTATTTGAATTGGAGAAATTTGGGTTTTTTTGCAATAAAAATTCTAAAACACAAAAATGATGATTTCAAGGTCGATTTGATATCAGAGTTGGATAATTTTGGTATGGTTGGACTCGTATTGGAATGACTATGGTATTTAAATTTTGTGAGTTTTGTCGGGTTCAGTGGTGCAAGCCCGGGGTTGACTTTTTTTTAAAAAAAATTTTGAAAGATCATAACTTTATTATCCGAATTATTTTCTATAGATTTTATTTAAGTTATTAATTTATTTTGGCTAAATTTGAGCTGTCCGGAGATTGTTTCACATGGGAAGGTCTATTTAGAGTATTGATTTAGCTTCTTTGAGGTAAGTATCTTGCCTAAATTTGTGTGAGGGAACTACCCCTTAGGATTTGGGTTGATTGTATTACTTGAATTATGTGAAAGGCGTGTACACGAGGTGACGAGTGCGTACTGATAACTAGGGATTCTAGTTAATTTTACACTTATTTTTACTTGAGTTTTGAGTAAAAATATATACAAAATAGTCCCTAAAGGCTTATATGTCGTACTTGTTTGCAGGGTTTGGTCAAAAAGGTAACAATTAGTCAAAACCAGCTCAAAAAGTAGTAAAACATACACAAGTACTAAGGACAAGTTCAAGCACAGTTGAAACAGATCCACTACGACCGCAATCCATTTTGTGCGGTTCGCAGTGATGAGATTCAGAGAGGTGCAGTTTTTGATAACTCAAGCACTGCGATCTCAAACTATTTTGTGCGGACCGCAGTAGCCTCACCGCAACACACAACAACAGGGTTCTCATGCCATGGTTCCGGCACCGGTTGCTTCACCCCCCGCTCAGCTAGCTAGAGGAAGAGGTCAAATAGCCAGAGGTGGAGGCCAGCCAGTTCAAGGCCATCCCAAATACGTGGTTCATAGTGGTGGGGCCCAACCCCCGATGTTATTCTTTCCCAACTAGGCCCGAGACTGAGTCATCTGACCCTGTTATCATATGTATTGTTCCAGTTTGCCATAGAGATGCTTCAGTCATATTTGACCCGGGCTCTATTTATTCCTACATGTCATACTATTTTGCTTCATGTCTGGTTGTGCCTCGTGATTCTTTGACTGCTCCTGTGTATGTGTCCACACATTTGGGAGATTATATTATAGTAGATCGTGTCTATCGCTCGTGTGTGGTTACCATGGAGAGTCTTGAGACTAGCGTAGATCTCCTACTTCTTGATATGATAGATTTTGATGTCATCTTGGGTATGGATTTACTGTCACCTTATCATGCTATATTGGATTATCACGTCAAGAAGGTGACTTAGCCTTGCCGGGATTGCCTTGATTATAGTGGAGGGGGACTCCTAGCCATTCTACCAGCAGGGTTATCTCTTATGTGAAGTTTCAATGTATGATCGAAAATGGGTGTCTAGCTTGTTTGGCTTACGTCCGCGATTCTAGTGCGGGGTTCCTTCCATAATTTCAGTACCATTGTTGTGTTCTCCATAGGTGTTTTCTGAAGATGAATAGCTCATATAATAGTGACACTTTGTCATTCTATAAGTATAGCAGCCATATCCACCCATAAAATTTCTCACCCACTGGACCATTGATATCCTTTACTGATTGGATAACAAAAGTTTCTATTTTCCATGACGATTATTCTGACTTCCTGTCGGTCTCATAGTAATAACTATTTGAAACAGTCAATGCTTTCACATTTTCTTATCCTTTTTCTTTTTCACAATTTCTTATCCTTTTTGTTTATTGTTTTGATTTGACTGTCAATGAGCTGTAGTAATTCATTCCAGTATTTATACAGGTTAAAAGAATGTAGTACATACACTTAGGGGTCGTTTGGTAGGGTGCATAAAAATAATGCTGAATAGAGTGTATTAGTAATGCTGATATTAGTTATGCTGACATATTTCTTATCTATTGTTTGGTTTGATGTATTAAAGCATTGCACAATTTCTAAAAGAATTGCTTGTTTACAAAAATGCCCTCAAAAGTCAAAACTAATCCATCACTCTAATTTTTTAAAAGAAACATATGTTGAGAAATGTTTTTATATGAAAAAGTTTAAAAAAATTATTTGATTTGTCTACCTATATTATAATATAGAACTAAATATTTATTTATAAAAAATATATATGCTAAGTATTTATTTGTTTACTAGAGATATAATTTTATTTCTCAATATTTGAATTATTTTAACCTTGCATTAATATAATAACTAGCATATTTTAATCAAGCATAAATTTTGAAGGGCAATTTTTTCTTTAACTAAGCTAGTGCATGCATTAAAACCTATTGCATTACTAATACCATGGTTTTCTATGCATTAGTTATGCATAGGATAATACCAAATAGGATGTATAACTAATGCTTGCATAACAAATGCATAGGTTCAAAATATCTACCAAACAAGATATTACTAATACACGAAGCTAATGCATGCATTATTTTACCTAATGCATCCTATCAAACGACCCCTTAATAATTAACTGTCTAGAGACCACCAGTTAACGAACTGCAATGTGAAGGGTTCAAATTCAGCGTCTGATATATTAGTTGGGTTCCCTGCCAACTATTCAGAGCACAATAATAGACTTAATTTTTTAAATAAAATAAAATAAGAAAAGGTGCGTTGCAACTAGCCTAAAAGAATTAATGAATAATAAAGCAACTTAGCCTAATAATGCAGCCCCATGTAAGCACTGTTTGGTTTTATCTGAATAAACAAGTATAATTCAAGTTTACTTTAGAATAAAAGTTGGCGTGTTGAGTGACTGAAACCTTTGCCACAGTTTCTCATATAAACAAGAAATTAACACCAAAACTGGAAAAGAATAATAATGTTTTCCTTTTCAGAATCAAATGTTGGCAACTATGGCATCCTTATCATCAGTGCCATTGTCTCTATCATCCTCATCAATGCAATTAAGATTATCATCAAGGATAGACTCCATTACGACAACAACCAAGGTAGCTTTCTTCTTTATCATAGTTACCTTAACCGTTTTGACCTTGCAAAATCCCCTCTTTTCTTTCCTTTTTTTGCTTGCCGTTTTCCCACTCCAAACCCCTTTTTCTCCTTTTACTTATTTATTTATTTATTTATTATGAATGCTGTAATGTTCTCATTTGGACAGTGAATATACCATCGAATTGTTTTCGGTCCATATTATCTACGTGAATCTATTTCCTTTTTGGTATGTTCCAAAAAGAATGACCCATTTTTAAATTTGGAAACAGTTTAGCTTAAACTTATAATTTTACCCTTAATAAGAAGTTTTTATAACCACACAAATACTCTGTATCTCTTTTTGAGTTGTTTAGGATCACAAATTTCAAAAGTCTTTATTTTTTCTTAAACTCCGTACATAGTCAAATATGTTCACATAAATTGGAACGGAGGGAGTAATACTTTTAAACTTGTGGTATAAAATAAAGCACATATATTTTGTGTGGCTATAAATCATTGCCTAAACGTAAATTGTTTCCAAATACGAAAATAGGTCATTATTTTTGGCACGTACTAAAAAAAGAAATAAGTTCATATAAGTTGAAACAGAGGGAGTATTAGAGCACGTTTGGACATAAGAAATTTTTTTCTTTTTTTCCAAAAAATTTGCACTTTCTGAAATTGACGTTTGTTCGTAAAATTTCCAATTTTCACTTGTAGATGCATTTTGTAAATTTTCTAAAATTTAAAAAACGGCAAAATGCTATTTTTGAACATTTTAACTCAAATCACGCTCAAAACTTCTATCAGGATGAAATGAGGAAGATTATGACCACACCTCCTTCTTCCGGCCAACTTTTATTTGCTTAATTATATCTCCAACATCGTGTAGCTAGTGAAGGAGGAGAGCCAAGTGGAGCTCCTCAGAAAGTTTTACCAATCGAGGTACGTGCAGAGATGTCGTTGGATGAGCTAAATATACTGACGAATAACTTTGATGAGAAAGCTCTGATTGGAAAGGGATCTTATGGCTGTGTTTTTGGTGCAAAATTAAGCAATGACCAACAAGTAGCAATAAAGAAATTGGATACTAGTTCGTCACCAGAATCAGATTCCGACTTTGCAGACCAGGTTCATATTTTCCTCCTCTAGTATTAAGTAATTATTTAAGAAGAATCTCTCAAAATATTTTCCTTTTTACATATGCAGTTAGCAATGGTTTCAAGACTTAAGCATGAGCATTTTGTGACTCTAATGGGTTATTGCCTGGAAGCAAACAATCGAATCTTGGTTTATGAATTCGCAACCATGGGCACGTTGCATGATGTATTACATGGTAATAGACTTTCCAATCTTGGTATGAAATCATTCAGAATAACCTTTTGTACAACTACATGATAAATAATTGTGATTCTTGGATGTAGGTAGAGATGGAGTACAAGGTGCTAAACCTGGTCTAGTTCTTACCTGGAATCAGAGAGTTAAAATTGCTTGTGGTGTAGCTAGTGGCCTCGAATTTCTACATGAAAAAGTTGAACCGCCAATTATTCATCACGATGTCAGATCAAGCAATGTACTACTCTTTGATGATTTCACAGCAAAGATTTCTTATTTCAACTTGACAACCTCTGAATCTTCAGGGGACTTAGGCTACCATGGTCCAGAGTAAGCCTTGCATTGTTAAAACTTACCCTAATATTCCTAGTTAGCTTATACTGAAATTAGAGGTATATATTCTTGTCATGTATGGTGCAGGTATGCCATGGAAGAAGCGATAACACGGAAAAGTGATGTTTATAGTTTTGGAGTTATTCTCTTGGAGCTGTTGACAGGAAGGAAACCAGTAGATTATACAATGCCCGAAGGGCAACAGAGTCTTGTTGCATGGGTAGGTTCTTAATTATATATACCTACCTAGCTAATTCATCTCTTCTTTATGCACTCATTCATCCTCAAATCTTCTGCAGGCAACTCCACTATTAAGTGAAGATAAAGTGAAGGAGTGTGTTGATCCCAAGCTAAATAATGACTACCCTCCAAAGGCAATTGCCAAGGTTTCCTTCGACAAAATTCTTGTCAAACAAGGCTTTATATTTATTTTTATTTTTATTGGGCGTAACGTTACTATTCTATTGTCGCATTCATCTTCTTGTGCGGAGGGTCTATCGGAAACGGCCTCTCTACCCCAGGGTAGGGGTAAGGTTTGCGTACACACTACCCTCCCCAGACCCCACTTGTGGAATTATACTGAGTTATTGTTATTGTTGTTATTATTTTGGACATAACGTAACAGCCATCGGGTTATTCTCAGGTGGCTGCTCTTGTAGAACTTTGTGTTCAATATGAGGCAGATTTCAGGCCAAACATGTCAATTATGGTCAGGGCACTGACGCCACTTCTCAACGCAAATTAAACCAGCAACATCAGAGCCTCAAGCATACAACATTTAAGTACCAACTAGGCTGTGACCCAAGTCATGGCTCCGTTGCCAATCCAAGGAAAAAGGAAATCTTGATAAAGGACTTTTGGAATGTTGTTTTCTTAACTGATTTCTTTTATATTTGATAAAATTATGTTCTCATTTTCAAAGTGCAATGGATGTATGATTACTCGAAGACTATTATAAAAGTACAAGAGGGGGTGAATTGTGGCATGTTAAAAACTTAGTTGACTAACGATGATTTTAGTTGACTAAATTGATAGTAGAAGTAAAGTGAAAATAACTAAATAAAGAAAGTCACTCAACAATTTTATACTGGTTCGGTACCGGTGAGGTACTTACATCCAGTTTCCCTTGGGTCACAGGGGTTCCTTTTAGACACTTTTTTTGATTCGTTCACCACTAATGAAGTACAGTACTCAGTGAATCAGAAAAATGACACAACTCTCTTTTGTGTTCTAACTTCTTCCTATCTTTTGAGACACTGATAAACTTTGGATTACAGTGTTTAGGCTAAGAAGTAGGGAAACTTAGAATACAATGTATGTAGTTGAGCAAGTCTTCCTTTTGAGCCAAGCAGCCTTCTTACAGAAGATGAAAAATAGCCTTTGATATCTTGACCAGAAATAGAGGCACGAGATATTTGAAAAAGATTTGACCCAATGGGTGCCTCTTCGAATTCTGCTCTTTGGGAAAGAACATATTCGATTGTGACTTTCCTTTGTCACAATCTTCATTTACGAGACAACCAATCCCTTGACTGAGCTTTAATTGAGGAGCTGAAAATGGCAATAACTTTTTCATTTGAAAAACTAATTGCTTTGATTGAAGCGGAGTAGATCGACAGCCTTTTTAGTTCCTTCTATAGATCTATTGATTTTGGCAACTGATTTCCTTTTCCTTTTTGATGAGTTCAGCGAAATAGAATAATTAGAAATTGTCATCATCGAAACTTAAGAGTTAACTTAACAATCTCCTTCTTTTTGATAATGACAATCAAGAGAGAATAAACATTTAAAAGACGATAAGCATTAATTATGAAACTTCCTTGTTTTGCTGACTTGATGCTTCCTGAGAGCTCCCCCTAACTTGATGCTTGCTCCCTCTCACTTGCTACTAAACATGTTTACTTCTCTTACCATGTTCTCCCCATTTGACATCAATCAAAAAGGGAAAGAAAAACAACATAAGCAGGAGTAATATATGCAGTTATGTACATAATAACTAGCTAAATAGTGCAGCAAAAGTAATGCCTTCAGCAGAGGCAAAGATTATACAGACCCAAACAAAAGTAAGTTTACGAGAACCACAACAAGCAAAAAATATTATTTTTGGACCCATCACACGAGTACACATTAGTGCCTTCCCAGAAAGTACTTGAGGGGGTTGATCACTTTGGTGCTGAAGGAGTCATAGGAATTCTCGACATCTTTGACTAGTTTATCCATTTTCTCAATCATAGAGCTGAAAACCCTGATTCTTTGTCTCCGCATAGCTCCTATATCCATCCCGAGCTTAGCCACATCGGTACCTGTCTCCTTAAAGACTTCCCTGATTTTCTCTACCCGTTCTTTCATCTCAACCACAAGTTGTTTTACCTCATCTAGATATTTCTGCAATTGTTGATGATTTTGAGAGGCAGTCGACTAAGATGTTGGTTGTTTAGTTTGAACTTCAATCGGAACTGGAATACTGTCAACTTTGGCGTGCTTAACCCATCCATCATCACCTAGGGTGTACCCCATCATTGAAAAAGCGGTTTTATCATACGTGCTGGTGATGTGCTTGGGTGTAAAGGGTGCCAAATCTACCTTCATAACTTCGAGGATGTGTGAGATGAGCAGACCACATGGCAAATAAGCAGCAGAGGAAGATATGTCTCTAATACTTTCAAGCATGTATTGGTGAATCCACACAAATCAATCTAGTCTTTTATTATTAACAAGGCAATAAAGGACAAATACATCCCTAGTGGATAAAGAACTAAGGGACCCAGTTCTGAGGAGAAGAGTGGTGGTAATCATATGGGCCAAGACATGATGTTCAAACTTAAGGTTTTTGGGACCAATATCAAGGGGGTTACCAGATAAAAAGATTTTGGTTTCATCAAATGATACTTCTAAATTTTTGCACAAAAATATCAAACCCACTAAATTTAGCGGAGAAAATCTTTTCAAATTGATAAGAGTCTAGAACAATTCTGGTGCCTAAAACCATAATTTCCAGGTCGTCTTTGTCATTCCCAAAAATAGAGTTACCAACAGTGTTGAGTAGAGAAGAATGGTGTTGAAAGTCAAATATATAAGTCACATCATAGTGCAAATTTTTCATGAGAGAAAGACTTAAGAGCATTCATAAGCCATAGATTTTGATTTGTAGGACTCAAACCTTGCTTTTTTCACTTGGTCCATAGAAGATCAACTTGTCCCCATGTCCGAAATCAGTGTTTTCCACTTTTCCTTTCTTGCATGCAACCTTTGGGGGGGTTTGATCCATGAGCCTTTTTCCAGCCTTTTTCTGACTTATGGGAGGATTTTCGGAGGATTCACTACTATCATTGTCAGACTTGAGAAAATCTGGGTCAATATAGGACTCCAAGTCTACAGATTCTTCACGATTGAGAGGTTTTTGGAATCGTTAGTTTTTTCTGGTTGCGGTGGAGGAAGAGGGATTTCTTTCGGCCATGGTGAGACAGGCTTATTTGATAGGGATGAAAGGAGTAAAGAAGATGAGAAGGTTTTTTTTATTGAAACGATTTAGTGTGATGAAGGTTCGCTTTGGTTAGAGGAAAAGGCGGATTCAGAGGGAAAATATGCTTTTGAAGTGACCGATCGGCAACACTGATGAAGAAGCAATTATTACACCTATAGAATCAATTAATGAAACACATACTTAAAAAATCTTTAGAAAATAAATATTTAAAGATGACAAAAAGATTTGATTTACAAATTTGATAAAATGCCAATATTTTTCCTAAAAAACAAAATCTTTCTTCCGAAAGAGGTTTTGAAAAAATATCAGCAAGTTGAGAATCAGTACTTATAAACTTTAATACAATATCACCTTTAGCGATATGATCACGGATAAAATAATACTTAATTTCTATATGCTTTGCTCTAGAATGATGCACAGAGTTCTTTGATAAACAAATAGCACCGGTATTATCACAAAATATAGGAGTTACAGTAAGAGATAAATCATAGTCGAGAAGTTGATGCATAATCCATAGAAATTGTGTACATCAACCTCCAACTGCTAAGTATTCTGCTTCAGTTGTTGATAGAGCAATACAATTTTGTTTCTTGCTATGCCAAGATACTAATGTATTTCCCAGGAGTTGACATGTTCCACTAGTGCTTTTCCTATCAATCTTGTCACCTGCAAAATCTGCATCTGAGAAACCTTTTAATGCGAAATTGTTAGAGCGATCATACCATAATCCTAGATCAGAAGTACCAATAAGATATCTAATAATTCTTTTAACGGTAGTTAGATGGGATTCCTTGGGAGCCGACTGAAATCTTGCATACTTGCATACACTGAACACAATATATGGTCGACTACCAGTGAGATACAGTAGTGATCCAATCATCCCTCTGTACATGGTTTCATCAACCCTTTTTTCCATTGATGTCTTCATCGAGAATAGTTGTTGGACTCATTGGAGTGCCTATTGACTTTATATTTTGCATTCCAAATTTTTGATAAGCTCTTTGGTGTACTTGTTTGGCTAATGAAAGTTCCTTTAGGAGACTGCTTGATTTGAAGTCTAAGAAAGAAAGTTAGTTCTCCCATCATGCTCATTTCGAATTCTCCTTTCATGGAATGAGCAAAATCTTCACATACGTAGAGTTAGGACTACCAAAAATAATGTCATCGTCATAAATTTGAGTAATAAGATTACCTGAACTAGAATGCTTAATAAAAAAAGTTGTATCGATATTACCTCTTTTGAACCCTTGATTTAAGAGAAAATAACTTAACCTTTCATACCAGGCACGTGGAGCTTGTTTGAGACCATACAAGGCTTTAATCAACTTGTATACATGATTAGGAAAGGAGACATTTGCAAATCCTGGTGGCTGCTTTACTTACACTTCTTCAGAGATGTAGCCATTTAGGAAAGCACTTTTAATATCCATTTGAAACAGCTCAAAACCTTTGTAAATAGCATCAACAAGTAATATTCGAATGGATTCAAGTCTTGCTACATGAGCAAAGGTTTCGTCATAGTTAATTCCTTCTTGCTGGGAGTATCCTTGAGCAACTAATCTTGCTTTATTTCGAACCACCTGACAAGATTCATTTAATTTGTCCCTGAATACCTATTTTGTTCTAATGATTGAGGAGTTTGAAGGTCTTGGAACCAACTCCCACGCTTTATTTCTTTCAAATTGATCTAGTTCCTCTTTCATAGCATTTATCCAATGTGTATCCTTCAGAGCATCATCCACCTTCTTTGACTCAAGTTGAGAGATAAGAGACACATGAGATTTATTGACCAAGTCGTTGTCAGTATGAGTAGGTGCTACGTGAGAGTTTGACATGTTGATTCCTGAAACGAAAAAGGGTCTAATATGTCCCTCTACTATTAACAATTATTTAAAAATATACTTCGTTATACTATCGGGACATAAAATCCCTCACCGTTACACTATTGAAAAAAAGTGCCCATAATTAGACGGCATAGACACGTGGCGTAATCCAAAAGCTGAAGAGAATCCGCTTCTTTTAAAAACCAAACCCACCCCGACCCACTAAATTGACCCACCCTTCTAAACCTAAAAACACGGGTTACAACCCTAATTTCGTCCCACCCTCAATAGAGAAAAAACTTCCTCTCTCTGTTACTCAAAAATTAGTAAATCCAAAACTGAAGATTCAGTCTCAAAGGTTTGTCTCCTCTGTATTACTCAAAATTGGTAATTCCAAAATGCAAGATTCAGTCTCAAATGTGGGTTCCATGTCTGATTCAACTGCTACATCAAAGAGGAGGTGCTATTGTGGGGAGATTGCCAAGAACTTCAAATCAACCACAACTCAAAATCCTGGAAGGAGATTCTATAAGTGTTCTAAACCTGAAGTAAGTTTTAATTTTGCTTTTGATTCATAATTTGAAGGTATGCTACAAATTTCGTAATTGGTTGTTTTTGTTAGAATGAGTCGTGCGGATATTGGGAATGGCACCGGACAGAGCGTTGATAGAAATCAACAAGCTGCAGTGCAAATTAGATGCTGCTAATGTGACAATAAATATGTTGAATCAGTTGTTGGAAACATGCAAAGTTGAAAGGGACAGATTGCTGGAAAAGGTTGATGTATTAGAGGCTGTAAAAAATATTAAAGTGAATAAAACAAGGGAGATGGAAGAGAAACTGTTGAAGATGAATATGTTTGTTTTGATATTGTTTGCACTGTTTGTTGGCTTTGTTGCTGCAATGATGATGAAGTAATGCATTTGTTTAGATCAATTTCGGACAAGTTATTGTGAACAAATTATCGTGTATGATGAAGTTAAATATTGTTGATGAAATGTATTATGTAGTGCCTACTGAAATGTGTAGTTGATATTGTTTATGTTGCCTACTAATATGTATAGTTCCTATTGATATAGTGCCAACTTTAATGCCTATTGATATAGTGCCTATTTTAATGTATTTTTTATGAAGTTTAATGCTGTTGTGACGAAGTTATGAAAATATTTCTACTTTGTGTAAGGCCTACTGATTTGTAATACTTTTTCATGTTGCATTGTTACTTAAAAATTGTATCATTTCAACACAGTTTTACTGCACTATTTGACCCATACCATGCAATGCATTTACGCACTCCACTCGACTAGCATCATAATTGACATCCATGTTAAGAAGCACGACCTCAAGAGGATCTTCGACATTTATCATGGAACTTCTATCCTCCACTATCACAGCTGTGACAATATCCACAAATGAACACACCTCCGTGCTATTGGGTTGCCTCATTGATTTGCACACATGGAATGACACCTTCTCATCTCCCACTCGGAATTTCAACTCACCCGCTTCAACATCAACCAATGCCTTCCCCATAGCTAGGAAATTCCAATAATAATCGGCACTTCAAAGTCCACCTCACAATCCAATATGACAAAGTCGGCCAACAATATGAATTGATCAACATGAACAAAAACATCATCAGTTATGCCCAAGGGTTGCTTCATCGATCGATCCGCCATTTGAAGTCTCATAGAGGTTGGCCTAGGTTGCCCGATTCCCAAAGTTTTGAAAATCAAATAAGGCATCAAGTTAATGCTAGCCCCCAAGTCATAAAGGACTTTGGCAAAATCCGCACTACCGATAGTGCAAGGGATAATAAAAGCTCTGGGGTCTTCAAGTGTTGGGGCCATAAAATGCACTGTAGAACTCACTTGATGCATCATTTTAATTGTTTCACACTCCATCGACCTCTTATTGGTTACCAAATCTTTCATGAACTTTGCGTACCCCCCGACATTTGTTCAAGTGCCTCCACCAACGGCACATTGATAGTAAGACTCTTCATCATTTCAATGAACTTTTTGAATTGATTGTCACCTTTTTGCTTTGCTAACCATTGAGGGTAAGGTGGAGGTGGCCTAGGTAAGGGTGCCTTGGCCTTTTGTACAACCGACTCGGGCATGTCAATCATGTGTTCCCTAGACAGGTTCATGGCATCTTGAGTCTCTACCCTGGCCTCATCATCAATATCAATCCGCACATCATTGGTCACATTTGGTTCAACCACTTCATCAACATCCAAAGATAGATTATCATCATGCAACTCAACTTCGTCATTCACAACTTGATTTTCATTCGAGGCATGCACATCACCGCCTCTTCCGCTTCTTATTGTAACTGCCATCACATGATTGTTACCTCCCTTCGGGTTTACTACTGTATCATTTGGTAGAGCACCCTTAGGTCGAGTATTCAACGATTGAGAGATTTGGCCAAGTTGCACCTATAAAATCCGAATAGAGGTGTTATGAGAAGCCAATTGAGAATCAGAGTCTTGGTTCTTCTTCATCATTTGTTCGAACATCATTTCTATTCTCCCCATATCACTACCCGAAGAACTAGACTCTTGAGATTGAAAGGGAGGTGGATTATTTGGTTGTTGGTACATGGGGGGCCTTTGAAAGCCTTTCCCCGGTTGCCTTAATTTACGCTATTATTCCACCCTCCTTGATTATTATTGTTGTTGCTCCAATTATTATTGTTCTCGTTCCAATTGCCTTGATTGTTACCTTGGTTACCCCAATTGTTGTTTTGATTGTTGTTGTTCTAATTGCCACCACCTTGTTGTTGGTTGTTATTGTTCCAGTTACCGCCGCCTTGTTGATTGCCCTAATTTCCTTGGGGACGCCATTGTTGATTCTCTTGATTTCCTCCAGTCCCTTGGTAGTTATTGACATATTGACATTCTTCGCTTTGCTCATCATAGCACTTATTCGAATAACCACCACAATCATTGTTGTTGTCAAATTGCTCACAATTACCTTGAGGTTGTTGTTGCCCTCTTTGCCTCCTTTTCAACATAGAAACACCTTCCATTGCATTGACTTGGCATAGATTTTGGACTTGTTGCAATTGCACCTTGGCCAATTGATTCATAGTTGTTGTAAGCTCGGCAATAGCTTGGCCATGATCATGCAATTCCTTGTGCAAATAGATGACCATGGGGTCACCTTAGGCACATTTACTCGACTTTGCCATGCCGAAGAGGTGTCGGCCATTTCATCAAGTACATCACATGCCTCATGGTAAGAAATTTTCATGAAGTTCCCTCCTGCTAATTGGTTCACAATGCACTGATTCGTGGTGTTGATGCCCGATAAAAAGTTTGTTGTATCATTGCCTCTGTCATGTCGTTATTAGGGCACTCCTTCACCATTGTTCTATATCTTTCCCATATCTCGTGTAAAGATTCCGTTGGCTCTTGTTTGAAGGCTAGAATTTCATCTCGAAGAGCTGCCATATGACTTGGAGAAAAGAACTTGGCAATAAATTTGTCGGCCAATTCATCCCATGTGGTGATAGAATGATTGGGGAGCCTTTCTAACCAATCCAACGCTTTACCCCTAAGAGAGAATGGGAAAAGCCTCAATCTCAACGCATCCTCGGATACGTTTGTTTGCTTGCTACCCCAGCATGTATCAATGAACCCCTTTAGGTGCTTGTATGTATTTTGATCGGAGGCGCCCGTAAAATACCCTCTTTGCTCGAGCAAGGTCAACATGACATTTGTGATTTGAAAGTTCCCCGCCTGGATTCGGGGAGGAACAATAGCACTAGCGTATCCTTGATTAGGAAGACCTCTTGGGACCACTCTTGGCGGTGGCGGTGGAGGGTCTGGAATATTCTCATTCGGATTAGCATTTGCATTGGCATTTCTACCTCTACGTGGAGCTTGAGGTAATGGAAGATCATCTTGATCAATATCTTCAACCTCCTCACCCGCCATGTCATTGACAAGAGGGTCATTATCATTTAAAGCCATAGTACCTGAGTGATCGACACAAAAAAATTAGTGAACAAGAAGGAAAGAGAAGCAAAAAACAAAACTAGCTAAACAGATAGTCAACACCGTAAGCTCCCCGGCAACGGTGCCAAAAAGTGATCGCTGCCGACTCAACGCTACACCAAGGTAGGAAGAGAGGGTCGCAATAGCTTTTACCCGAATAGTGGTTCGGGATCGAATTTCAACAGGGAGCTAGTAGTGGAGTTGTATTGTCTGTCTAGTCTAGAGATGCGGTTTTGTTTCCAGTGTCACCTCAAACATTTTTGGTTTTCTTTGTTTTTATAACTACTATTATAAAACTAATGATTAAAACTAAATTATGCTTTGAGAATATTGCTAATTTGTATTTAATGTAGAGAAAGGCACTAGGGTCGTGAGACTACCTAGGTGGCTAATCGATGGGTAGAGTTACTAAGGGTAGATTGATATATTTGGGGCTTATGCTACAACCGTTGCACAATTGTACCCATTCTCACACCTATCGGTAGAAAGAATGATTTTGCCCAATTGGCTCCCTCGAGATCAATTGGGTAGGCCAATTAGACCAAATAACTAGTGTTCAAGTAGGGTGATTACTCTCTCGAGATTTAACCTGTTAATTGGGACTACCATTTCTCATGGGTCCATCCCAATTCCTTGTTGGGTCAATTTTGGGATCATATACTCTCTTTCTCAAGAAGAGTTGAACCAACTAAGCTTGAACTATGTTTGCAACCACAAATTCAAAATTGAAATATAAAATCAACCCAAATAACAAATACCCAATATCAACCTAACCCTAGATGACAACACCCATCAATTACCCACACTAGGGTTGAGCCACAACCCTAGCTAATGGGTTTAGCTACACATAATGAAAGATGAAACAGAAGAAATAGATGAGGAACTAAACATATTAATTAATTACTAAGAAGAATCGACAAATATCTATCGTTAATAAAGAGCAAAAGTGCCAAAAATGGCTACAATATCGTTCCCGAGTGCACAACTGCGTTTCAGAATCTAAAACGTCACCTAAAAATGATAAAATATTCTATTTATACTAGGCTGGAAACACTAGCCAAAAATACCCCTGCGGGGTCAGCGCGGATCGTGCATAAAGGACCGCGGCCGTGCTGGCTTTTGGACTTATGATTTCAGCTTCTCTGAAGTTAAGGACCGTGGACCGCGAGAAAGTGCACCGCAGCCACGGTGGGAGTTGGCGCGACCACACATAAAGGAATGCGGAGCGCATTGCTTGAATTGTCTAAAACCTCAGCTCTCTGAATCTCGTTCATGCGGACCACGCAAAAGAGAAGCGCGGCCGCGTGGCTTTAATCTCCGAATTTCTTGGTCTCTGAAACTCATGTCGGCGGACCGCGTAAAAAGGTAGCGCGGCCGCAAAGCCTGACCGCGGACCGCGGATTAGTACTGCGCACGTGTTTCCTCTAGCTTGAGAATGCCAAGTCTCTGAATATCCTAGTGCGGCTGCATTTACTCTTGTGCGGTCCGCACTAGTCCCTATTTTCCTCATTTCACTTAGCCTTTGACACTTGAGTAGGTTTCACTCTGTTTTGAGCCGATCTTCGACATTTGTTGCTTTGTCGCTCAAACCTGCAATCAAGCACGACTTGTGAGCATTTTAGGACTATTTTATAGCAATTTGTAACCAAAGCAATAGCAAGTAGGGGTATAAAACATGGTAAAATCCCGACTTATCAGTCCTCAGACCATGGCATGGCGTTCTCGGGATATGAAAATGGTGCCTCCAAACAATGATGCCTTTGGATAATTTGGCGATCTTTCAGCCTATGAAGTGCAGAAGGTGGCGATCTTTTAGTCAATACAAGATATAAATAAATATGGCATTCTTTTAGCCGATGCAGATGTAGACAAAGTGGCAATATTTCAGCCATGCAGGATGTAAAGGAGGGTAGCGACATTTCAGCCGATGCAAGACATAACAAAAGTGGCAATCTTTCAGCCATGCAAGATGTAAACAAAAGTGGCGATCTTTCAGCGGTGCAAGATGTAAATAAAGTGGCGATATTTCAGCTGATGCAAGGCATAAAGAAAAGTAGCCATGCAAGATGTAGATGAAGGTGGCGATCTTTCAGCTGATGCAAATGGAGACAGAGCTTAGTCTCGAAAGGCAGAATGATAGCCTTATGCAATGTAAGAATACAGATGGAGACAGTGCTTAGTCTCGGAAGGCAGAATGATAGCCTTATGCAATGCAAGAAATGTAGGTGGAGGTAGAGCTTAACCTCGAAAGGTAGATTGGTAGCCTTATGCAATGGGGAAAAATGCAGATAGAGATAGAGCTTAACCTCGGAAGGTAGAATAGTAACCTTATGCAATGCGAAAAAATGCAGATGGAGACGAAGCTTAGTCTTGGAAGGCAGAATAGTAGCCTTATACATGCAAGAAATACAGATGGAGGTAGAGCTTAACCTCGGAAGGCAGAATGGTAGCCTTATGCAAGAGATAAAAAGCAAATAAAAATTCTTAGTTGAGAGCTGGTAGCTGATTGTGATATTGCGGCTGCTGGGAATATTGTGTGCGGATAGCAAATGCGAATAGGTGTGACGGATTGGTATGATTGCATAATATATTTGGTGATTTTGTGACTTGGGTGCTTGCATCCAAAGAAAAATTGTGAGTTTCGTAAAAGGGAAAGGGTAGTTCCCGTCCCTGCTGACTTTGCTTGACCTGCTCGGCTCCAATTTAATGACATGGTATGTGTCATAGGGGTAGCATTGCTGAACAAAGCGATTTCGATAGTAAATATGCATGAGCTTGTTAAAGGATATGAAGTAAGTATATAAAAAATAGTTTTTTAGATAATCCAACGACTGTGATGTGGTTTAGGACATTGCAACCTTTCTCACTTCGGAATTTTGAGGGTCCTCCTCAAAATTCTGCCCCAGTTCTGACTGCGGCTTGCGGCGATCGACTGAAGTTACTTCGGAATTTTGAGGGTCCTCCTCAAAATTCTACCCCAGTTTCCAATTGCGGGGGGAAATGAAAATTTTATTGAATTGTGACCGAACCCATAAGGCTGCCTATATATCCCCTCTTAAACGGGAATCAGGTCAGGCGTAGTTCAAATTACATAAGGAAATCATAAATGGTTACACATAGTATCATTTGACTGCATCTGAATTGATTGGTTTTTGCCAAACTTCCCCATTCATTTTTGCAAGTATGAGGTCTCCTCCTGTCAGAACCCAATGAACCATGTATGGACCCTGCCAATTGGGAGAGAATTTCCCTTTGGCTTCATCTTGATGCGGGAAAATTTTCTTTAACACCAGCTGCCCCGTTGTGAATCATCTTGGTTTGACTTTTTTGTTGAAGGCTCGGGACATTCTGTTCTAGTAAAGCTGACCATGGAAAACTGCATTCATTCTTTTCCCAACTATAAGAGCCAACTGATTGTAACGACTCTTCACTCATTCTACATCGTCGAGTTCTACTTCCTGTATGATCCTTAGGGAGGGAACCTCTACCTCGGCGGTAATAACCGCTTCTGTACCGTAAACTAGCATGTAGGGAGTTGCCCCGGTTGATGTGCGGACTGTGTTGCAGTAGCCCAATAAAGTAAATGATAACTTCTCATGCCATTGTTTATGCTTTTCTACCATCTTCCTCAATATCTTCTTGATGTTCTTGTTGGCGACTTCTACAACTCCATTCATGTGAGGCCTGTAAGCTGTGGAATTCTTGTGTTTGATCTTGAAGGTTTCACACATAGCTTTCATCAAATCATTGTTGAGGTTAGAGCCATTGTCAGTAATGATTGATTCTGGAATCCCGAATCGACAAACGATACAGTCACGGATGAAATTTGCCATGACTGTCTTAGTCATTGCTCTGTAAGATGTTGCTTCAACCCATTTGGTGAAATAATCAATTGTTACTAGGATAAACAAGTGCCCGTTTGATGCGGCAGGTTCGATTGGTCCGATAACATCCATTCCCCATGCGACAAACGAACATGGCGAGCTTGTTGTGTTAAGCTCATTTGGAGGCACCTTTATCATGTCGGCATGTATTTGACAACGTTGGCATTTGCGTAAATACCTGTCACACCTCCTGTTTCACTACACCCCGTAAGGGTGTAAAATAGTTTTTCCAATTAAAGGACAATTGAAACGGGATTTGTTATTAAAATTCAGAGTCGCCACTTGGGAGATTTATGGTGTCCCAAGTCACCGGTTTAGAATCCCAAATCGAGGAAATTAGTGACTCTGTTTAACAGTCTGCAAACCAAAAATCCGAGTAAGGAATTCTGTTAACCCGGGAGAAGGTGTTAGGCATTCCCGGATTTCGTGGTTCTAGCACGGTCGCTCAACTATCATATTTGTCTTATTTATTTGGTTTTAATACATGTTTTAACCTATGTGCTTTTAACTTTGAACCGCTTTTATTATTATTACTTTAAGAGAATTGCAACGTCGTGAAAACACATCTCGAACCATGTCACATAAATGCACCTACGGTTTTTGACACATTTCGACTTCGTTGAGATTTGAATTTGGGTCACATAAATGTACACCCGTATTTAAGAAGGTAATATTATTAAAAACGCGCCTAAAGTGACTAACGCATTATTATCTTTGGGGAAGGCTGTGAAATTTGCTAAACGACTCATCCCGAAGTCTAAGTATTTTGTATAAACATTTATCGAGGGCCCCGCAATTTGTTTGTTTTGTTTAGCGAGACTCATCTCGTTTTATTATTAAAAGGCAAACCTAAAGCAATATATAATTTTCTATTTTAATGTGTCTCTAATAATAAACACCTTGGCCAGGCCCAAATGAGTCGGTACTGAACATAGGCCCACGCCGATATTGTTGTTTATTCAACTACTAATGATTGTTAAAACATGGCAGAAATTGAAAAGCAAACAGAGAAATAGGGTGGACTTTAACACCAAAATTCATATCATGAACCTCAAATGACTGGACATTGACACTCCACGATCCTACTGATCACTAATCATGAAGTAATTCAAGATAATCTTAATTAATGAGGCATGTTTAAGTCAAGTAACTACTGAGCTATTAACCTAAAATTACTAACACTTATATTGTAATAGTGAATTCCGTGCCATTAAACTTGAAGTGGCCATCACACTGGTTTCCAAAATCAACTACAATTCCCAACTGTTTCTGATTTTTTAGTTTAAACAAAAGTAAACGCTAAACTAAACCTGCACTAACTATACGAAGATTATAGCATGGATGATCACGAGTTTGAACAATCCTAAGGAGTCCAGTTAAATACATATGAAAGCACACTGAGGTTCTACGCTATACTAACAGCACAAGCTAAACCAAATTGCTAGCTATAGAACTCTCATGCTTCTAGGAGTACAACTAATTAAATTAACAATTCTCAGCTAAAATAGTCCAATAGTTCAATACAGTTCCAAATAAACATGAATGTCTAATTTGAATATTTAAAACTGCAAGAATTCTCAACAAATTCGAATGAAAAAATGGCACTTCTTCGTCATTGACTTTCCAAATCATTCATACATTTGAACCAAATTTTCACATTATTAGAGACAAAGTGAGTGTACCTGGAATTCAAAATTAAGAAGGAGGAAGAAAGATCAGCGGCAATAGCAGTTAAAGTCGAGCAGTTAGCCCAGGAGTGAGTTCAGCAGAAGTTTGAAATCAAAGGACTCCAAAACCTTAACCACAAGCAAATCAAATAGACTCAAATGCACTTGAAGTTGCACCCAAGCAGTCCAAAAACACTCCAGCAATCAGAAAACAACTAAGCAACAGCTCGACTAATCACAATCTGACTTGAAAATCTAAATGCCCTCGAAATTGAACTAAATTGCCTCTGAAACTTCACTGGAGTAAACCTCAGCCAAAACCAACTGAGGCAGACCCAAATTCAACCCAACCAGTCACCAAATACCTCTAGATGCTTTTAAAACTCGAACCTAGATCAGAAATAAAACAGTTCAAAAATAGGAATTTGAAAATGATCTAAAGAGCAACGAAACAGTAATATTTGATTTTTTTGTTTTTTGTTGTTTTTTTTTTAGATTTTGAATGTTTGAACTTCAAGTTCAGATCTGAAAATCAGAGAAGAGATTTTGGGGGAAATTTGATGGCTGAAAACTTGTGATTCAAGGCAAGGCATTGCCCTTTTATAGGCACAAGAGGTGCAGCCTCAGATTTTAATTTTTTACACATTAGTCCCTATGTTATTTTCAGTTTTTTGCCTACTTAATCCTTTATTCCCTAACTTGTTACCCAAGTTACACCCCTAAGCTACCAAAAATTTGATTTGAGATTTATCTTGAAAGTTCTAGTAGCTTCCAATTCAGTTACTTATCAGATTCCTCCAGTAAATTACCCTTACTGCCCTTAGCTTATTCTGCAATTTAATAGTCTAACAAATTAACCTATTTCCAATGCCCAAAATGCCCTTGAATACCACTGAAACTACTAAAATAGCCTTATCTCAACTAACCCCCCAGCCCCTTTTCTTTAGTTACTTTTAACTATGGTCAATTCCGAGAATAGATTATTCAACAATTTTAATCAACTAGAACCAAGATCAAATTCAAATCCTAATCCAAACTGACTATCGAATTTCCAGCTACTGATCAACAATCAAAACTACTAACCTATTGACCATCATAAAATCAGTATGAAACTAGAATACGAATCCAAACTTAAACTAACCAAAACTACTCAGCAAATCCAAGCAAGTAGAAACTAATCAACCTTTAAACTTAATTAGAAATACAGACTTAGAACAAAATCATGCTACTGAAGAACAGAACACATTACTGGTTAAACAAATGTAGAAGAAAACCCTAATTAATTACTCGAGCTTATAACAAAAACTATTTAACTAATCATGCAGCAACACGTTCATACGAAGAGACACAAAATCACCAGACATAAAAGGAAATGACAATAGCCTGAGCAAAATTTCTAAAACAAATAGCATGAAAAACAAATATGGACTGTGAACCCTAAAAAAAAAAAAGAAAACTAGCAGAAAGGAATTCTTACTGATTTAGTTGACACCTAATGCTTGACCTTGAGATTTGATGGTGTGAACCAACTGACACTTCGACATCGGATTCAAGATTTGGGAGCTCTGGGGAGACTCATCCGCCATTGATGGTGGATTTGTCACGAGGAAGGTGAGAGAGTTATCTAGTGTCACTTTAGTGAGGTTTTTGGGGAATTTAGGGTTCCAGTCACAACTTCGATTTAAGATTCGAAGAACCTGGGGGTGATTCGACGGAAGATGAGTAGAGATTGGGGAATAGGGGATGAAGGAGGTCAAAGGATGTTATGTTGGTCAAGATTGAATGAGGCACCGCCGGCCACTGCGGAAGAGATCAAGGGTGGCGCCTTAGGGTTTCAATGATTTGGGGTTTTGACAGGGATTTGAACCAGGAGGATTTGAGGTTTGGAAAGTGGAGGGCTTGGGGAGTCTGTGGTGTGATTTTCAGGTAATTTGGACGAACACCGCCGGCGGAGACGATTTCCGGCCGGCGGATTAAGGTGGAGGGACGGTGGGGCGGTGGTGTTACAGGGGAGTGTACAAGGAGGATGAAAATGTTCTTAGGGTTTATGGGATTATTTGGATAGTTTTAACTAATGTGAGGAAATAATATGAGTAGTTGGATTACGGAGATGAATGGCTGGGATTGACTGACGTCCAAACGGCGTCGTTTTAATAATAGAGTGGCAGGCCGGATTTTAGGGTATTTGGGCTAGATGGGGTTGAGCATGGCTATGGGCATTGATGGTTTGGGCCATCAGAATTGAATAAGAATTGCCCAATTCGGTGGTCCAAGTAATCAAAGGGCCTTTTCTTGTTTAATTGCTTTCTTTTTTTGTTTTTTCTTTTCTTCTCTCTTTTTTATTTTTTTTTTTGTTAAATTTCTGATTTTCATTTTTGTATTTTTTTTAATATATTTTTGATTTTATTGAATGCTAAATTAAAATTCAAGGATAAATTGACACCTAAAAACATACTTCCTAATTTTCCAAAATCACAAACTAAAACAAATTTAAACTAAAAATGCAAAAGTACCCTTTTTGTTATTTTTCTCTATTTGTAAACAATTTTAACTACTGATTAATCCTAAATATATAAAATTAAATCCTAAACAAACGCCAAGTATTTTTTTTTATAATTTTCGTATGAATTAAAATGCAAAAAAAAAAAAACACAAAATTCACAAATTTGTAAAATAATGAAAGAAGAATCACTTTGTTTGAATTTTTGGTAATAATTTATGTAGGGCAAATATCACGTGCTCACAGCTGCCCCTCTTTGCTCGGGAACACGCAGAGTTCTCGGGCAAAGATAAGTGAGCGGATACGAGCGATTTTTGCCCGTCCGAATAATACGTGTGAAGCATTTTTTGAAAATCGTCTGACCGAACCCTGCTTCAAAGGTTGCCTATATATCCTTGGCTAAAAAGGAATCAGGTAAGTGTAGTTCGGGAAAGTTTGGTAGCTAGGACTACCAGGAGCTGTGATTTCACTGCTGTTGCTACTGCCACTGCTCGATGACCTCCTTATTACACCGTATCAAAATAGAAAGAAGCTAGCCTAAGCTATAATCTATGAATTACAAAAAGGTCCTATCTATGTCTTCAAACTTGCTCTTGTGTTGCCTTGAACTTGTATTCTTCCGATGGAATTCTTGTTGTTGCCTTGCATTATGATCGGAGATGTTTTGCCATTCCTCCGAATGATGCTTGACTTCTGAAATATTAAATATATGCCTCTATTCTCCAGGCGGGATCCTGACTGCTGACACTTGAAAAATATTCCCTTGTTCTCCAAGTGGGCTCCTGACTGCAACAAAATAGACAAACAAAGAAAATTTCTGCCCCAGTTTGGTGGCTGGGCACATCATGTTATCAAAATTTAAAAATTAAAAGCTAAAATTGAATTGTCATTCCTTTGTTCTCCCGGTGGGCGCCTGACTGCTGGAACTTGAAAAGTATTCCCTTGTTCTCCAAGTGGGCTCCTGACTGCAACAAAATAAACCAACAAAGCAAATTTTCTACCCTGGTTTGGTAACTGTGTACAGCCTTTTATCAAATATTAAAAATTAAAAGCTAAAATTGAATTGTCATTCCTTTGTTCTCCCGGTGGGCGCCTGACTGCTGGAACTTGAAAAGTATTCCCTTGTTCTCCAAGTGGGCTCCTGACTGCAACAAAATAAACCAACAAAGCAAATTTTCTACCCTGGTTTGGTAACTGTGTACAGCCTTTTATCAAATATTAAAAATTAAAAGCTAAAATTGAATTGTCATTCCTTTGTTCTCCCGGTGGGCGCCTGACTGCTGGAACTTGAAAAGTATTCCCTTGTTCTCCAAGTGGGCTCCTGACAGCAACAAAATAGACAAACAAAGAAAATGTCTGCCCCAGTTTGGTGGCTGGGCAGACTCGTGAGTTGTTCCCTAAGCTCTTGATGCGATGGTGAGAGCAAAACTAAAGACTTGATTGGCATGTACGTCCCTTGTGAGTAAAACTATTTGACTAAGATTTTTATCCTAGGAGAAAATTCATCAGACTAGGTTTTCTATCTTAGAAGAAAGATTCATCAGACTAAGATGCAGACCTTACGAGAAAATTCATCGAACTAGGTTTTTGTTATCTTGTTATCTTAGGAGAAAGTTTCATCAGACTAAGATTTTGATCCTAGGAGGAAATTCATCAGACTAGGTCCATTTTGTAATCTTAGGAGAAAGATTCATCATACTAAGGTTTTGGATCCTAGGAGAAAGTTCATCAGACTAGGTTTTCTATCTTAGGAGAATAATTCATCAAACTAAGATTTTGATCCTAGGAGAAACTTCATCGGACTAGGTCTTTTGTTATCTTAGGAGAAAGATTCGTCAGAATAAGATTTTGATCCTGTTATCTTAGGACAAAGATTCGTCAGACTAAGATTTAGATCCCAAGAGAAAATTCATCAGACTAGGTCTTTTGTTATCTTAGGAGAAAGATTTGTCATACTAAGATTTTGATCCTATGACAAGATTCATCAGACTAGGTCCATTTTTGGTTATCTTAGGAGAAAGTTTCATCAGACTAAGATTTAGATTTGGAGAAAAATCCATCAGACTAGGTCTTTTATCCTAGGAGGAAAAAATGTGAAAGGCAATGGCAGCATTTTGTGCACACTAACAAAACAGGCAAGGGCAAAGATTTGAGAAACTTCCCTTTTGTCGGCTCTCCTCTTCTTCCCTTTTCTTTTCTTTCTTTTCTTCTCTTTTCTTCAAACTTTCTTGCCCTGCTTTGTTCCCGTTTCAAACAAAAAAAAACTGTGAGTTTAAAATGTGGTGGTTGATTTGTGGCCTTGAACTTTGAGGACGACCCGATATCCTCCATTTGTTGCATTGCATGAACTGTCATCTCCCCGATCCTCATGTCTCATATGAATCCCACAGCATGCCTATTGTCCCCACTTCGTGTATATGATACTCTTCCTCGATTTAACCACTAGTTTCGGCCTTGAGTTTATTGTTCCTTCACTCACCATGATGACTGATTCCCACTCGGCAACCATGATAACCACTTTCTTTGTTACCCTTAACACAGAAGATATCTCCGATCTGTTCACCAAACATCCTCCATCTGTTGCATTGTTACTGAATTGATATGTACCACGCCCTTATATTTTACCCGGATCCCAAAGCATGTTGATTGTGGCCAACTTATTGTGCTTCCTATTTTCTCCTGACTTGACGCCTTGATGTGTTCACCAGATCCCGTTTTGTTCAATTGGAAAGCTGGTGGCAGATTTTGAAGTCATTTCTCACTTGTTATAACCAAACAGACTCAGGACGAGGGTGTAAAACAAAGTAGGAGGAATAGAGTAGAGGATAATGGAAAGAGACGATTCCTAACAAGAAACCTACAGAGTAGCAACCCATCGGATGTGGATACCGACTCTAACGACCTTGACATGCACCTGCAGCCTACTCTGTTTTAGCAAATCTGATATTTGGCTTTTGTTGTACCTTTTCGCCGTGACACTGGGCTTCAATGCTCCGCTTATCCGATCTGATTCACAATCCTTAATCGACTTGTAGTGCCCGAAGTGTTTTCACCATCAAGCCTCTCTCATTTTGGTTTTCTCTCATCTCACCGTCGTCTTATGGTGCCCGTGAAGGTTTTCACCAATAAGACTCTCATTTTGATTTCTCTCATCTTTCATTTCCTTGGGGTATCCGTGAAGGATTTCATCAACAAAACTCTCTCATTTTCATCATTTTTCTTCTTGTACCAGAGTGTTTGCTTCTTGTACCGGAGTCTGGCCACTGACATGATTCACCTCTGCTCGCTTCACTCAGCATTTCTTGAAGACTGATCAGAAGGCCTTTCTTTGGACCGTAATGCAGGCTTTTGGCTGGGGTTAGAAATAAGGGTATCAAGGCTCAAAACAATTCAACACGGGTTCAAAAATTACAACTTTCGGGATCAGATTTCTCACAACAACCACAACTTCTGCCCCAGTTTCTTTCTTTGGGACTTTTGGATTTTTATTTTGGTATGACTGAACCTCAGAGAGAAGCTGCCTACGTATCCTTTCGGAATTAAGTCAAACGTAGTTCATGCCATAAAATTACTTCGTTGTTGCGATCTTTCTTTTCTTCCACTTTCTTTTCTTTCTTCTTTTCATTTCTTTCTTTTCTCTTTCTTTTTCTTTCCTTTTCTTTGCTTTTTCTTTTCGTCTTTTTTTTTTATTTTTTGTTTTTCTTTTCTCTTTTCCTTTCTTTTCTTTTCTCCTCTCTTCTCTTCTTCTTTTCTTTCTTCTTTTCTTTTGGACTGTTTTTCTCTTGTTTCTCCGCTGATTTTCCCCGTCCGGGCTTTCGAGTTTTGTTATTGATTCCGAAAGAGGGGTATGCAAGAAAATAACCGAGGCTCAAAAGGGTAACAAAGGGTAAAGTGTTTGGATAGCAGAATAAAATGCCTTCGTCATTCCAATCTCCAAAACATGCCAAGTACAAACTACACAGTTAAACAAGCTGAGGAAAACACACATAACACCTTTTGATTGATTCACATATTTGCCTCCTATATCTGTTCAATTATCCAGCTCTATTGGACACCAAACACGTACCACGAACGGTCCCTGTAGACTTGGGGCAAACTTGCCTTTAGTATGATGCATTTCAACAGTATTTCTTTATGTTCTATCTACCCTCAGTCTCACTTGATTTGGGCTTGAAGTGATCTCAAAATGCCTTTACTTATTTCCCTCGAATGTCCTTATATCTTCAACATTGTTTTGTTGCTTCATTACTAAACTGACTTTTAAAAACCAGGCTGAGAATTATGCGTGCATGTCATGTTACTAGAACCAGTATGAAAAGAATTGTAAATAAAGAAGGGAACTAAATAAATGACTAGAAATGGCAGGAAATAGAGGATTGCATTAGACTGACGGTGAAAGGGTTTGAACAACAAAACAAGCAAACTAGACTAGAGTTACAACCCTTGAACAAACCTAGCCAGCACTACACAAGCTACTACGACTAGACAAAAAAGGCAAAGTGAAAGGATAGAAGGATTTGAGTCACAAGACAATATCCGGATTACAACCCTGAAATAACCCGGACAACAGAAATGACAACAAAAATAAACCACCAAAACTCCAAGAGACGGAGTGTCTTCCCAATTACCAAGCACGGCGTTTTAGCCACTGAATTTCACACCAAGATTGTTGGAATTTTCACAAGTCTTCATCACGTTGTTCTGAGCAAACTGCTTCTGGGTTTCTTCTGCCGGCTCATTCTCACGATCAATCATACGCACCATATGCACAGGAGACGGACTTTGGCCAGTGTTTGCTGCATCTGGACTTTGCACAACAATGTCGCCTGCGTCAATAAGCTTCTGAATTGTATTATTCAGATTCAAACGTTTCTCTATGTCGTGCCCCAGGGCACCTGAGCAGTATGCGCACTTTTGAGAAGGATCAAACTTCTTCGGAAGAGGGTTCAGCACTTTTATCTGAATCGGTTTCAACATGTCCAGTGTCCTTTAACCTCTGGAACAGACTGGCATGTGATTCTCCCAACGGAGTGAAGGTTTTCTTCTTTCGTAACCTCTCATTCTTGAATGCTGGATTGGGCCGAAAACCTGATCCGGGGTGTTTTTGATAAGATCACGGGGGTAGATGGGCATTTTGAGGAGCTGGGTACTGGGAATGTGATGGGCGACTTTGGGAGTTCTGTGAAGAGAGGTAGCTTCGAGGAGGGTCATGTAATGCACAAGGATAACCACGGGGACGATGTCGAGGCTGGAGGTGTTGATTAGGAAGACCTATCGGATCATCTTTTATGTTCCTCTTTCTTCCAACCAAGCTTATTAGAATGTTCTGAATGGCTTCCGAACGGCTCACGATTTTGCCTGACTTGACCCCCTCTTCTACTAGTTCCCCCATTTTTAACACATCATTGAAAGGTTTTCCCAAGTCCGAGATCAAATGACTGTAGTAAGTGGGTCCTTGGGCCTATAGAAAAAGCTTGACCATTTCTTCTTCGCTAATCGGAGGACTGGCTCGAGCAGCTTGCTCCCTCCATCTGAGCCTAAACTCATTAAAGCTTTCTTCCGGCCTCTTTTCCATCTTAGATAGCGAGGTGCGGTCTGGGGTAACATTTGATTTACATTGAAAGTATCGGACAAAGTCTTGAGCCATATCGCCCAATGTAAACCACTTATCAACATCTTGTTGGGTATGCCAGTCCAAGGCTGCCCCAGTTAGGCTTTCACTGAAAGATGCCATCATCACATTATCTTTCTCTCCAACACTCCTCATTTCATTGCAATAGACCCTCAGGTGGGCCGCCGGATCTCCACGCCCATCGTACAAGTTAAATTTCGGTAATTTGAACCCTGCGGGCATGCTGCCCTGGCCTTCCACTCTTCGCTTGTCCCTGAAGGACTGTTCTATGCTTTTCAACTTCCTGGGTACCCTATCTCGCCCTTCTCTTCCCGTAACCCTTTCCTTTCTAGCATGAAGCTGCTCATCCGGGGAGCTTTTCTTGTATGAATCGAGGACCTTGAGGGCGACCTCTGGGGGGTGGTATTGGGCATTGTGAGCTTTGAGTGGGTATTCATTATTTGGGGTAATGAATATGACAGGAGAGTAATTTCGGGGAGATGTAACTGGAGGATGAGTGGTGGAGTTATTAGGGTAGTTGGGAAAATTGTGATAAGTGGGTGTATTTGGAGAATATGGAGGATCATTTGGCGGTGTGTTTGGAGCTTGGGTAAGGGCAGCATCTGGAAAAATCAGTGGTGGTGGGGGTGGTGCCTTCCCAGTTATCCAGGTTTGATACATGTCTGCCACGTGTTGTCTTAACATCCGCACCTCTTCACCCAACCCATTATCCCGTTCAACCAACTGATGTTGGGCACCAGTATCAACCAATTCAGTTATATTGTCGTTCGCTATTGCCTTTTGTCCTTGTGTTGCAAAGAAGAATTACCACTTTGAAACCATAAACCAACCACCTTTCTGGAATGACATAAAAAAGTGAAACCACCACGTTAGTGTTAGGGCATTTAACATATTGGTACCCGCACATTTGGGGAGTGAATGCACCTAAGCAGTTAACAGTGCCTATTATGCTCTTGATCGGTCGCATGCGTCATCCCGGCCTTTTCCTTATTTCCAATTGCAAACTTTCTCTTTATTTGTTTTCCTTTTGTTCGTTTTTTTTACTTCTATTCTCTCCTTTCTTGTTTTTCCGCTCTTTTCTTTTCTTTTTGCCTTTTCATTGTTTTTCCTCTCTTTTCTTTCCTTTTTTTCCCCATTTTGGTTATGGTCAAATCCTATGGAGATTGCCTACGTATCATGATCCGCATGAATCAGACCAAGCGTAGTTCTTGCAAATAAATGCAAAAATAAAGAGATAATTTTTAGGATTTTCAAACCTTTGTTAATAGACGCCAATTACAAGTGATACTAGACTATTTGTTTTCTTGGAGGGAAACTAGAAAAGCATACTCAAAATAACAAACTACAAACTAGATGATTAAAAACTAGATCAAGAATACATCGAAGCTTCACATCCTGGGGCCCGCGGGGCATCACTCGGCATCGCCGCAGGCTTGCGCAAGACTGAGAAGGCTCCAATGTCAACTGTGACTATTTAAAGAAAACTGACCATGTAATGACTTATTTTGACTTAAAAAGAATGAAAAGTGGCTATCCTTCTAAAATATTTATTTTCAGCAAACAAAGACTCAGTTTTGCAAATACGGCCTTTCAGCACTTCCGAAAGGGGGATTTTAAGGCTGTGCCCACAAATCGTTTTAAAATGACTCAAGGTGGCTGTTCTTGCAAAAAATAGCCTTCCGACGCCTTTTTGGGGACATTCGGCTTATTTTCCAACAAGAATGGCGTCACCCGACTTATTGGATAAAAATTAAAATTTTGGTATTTTTGCAAAAAGGGTGGTTGGACCCGATGAGGATTGCCTACGTATTTCACATCCGGTGAGAATCAAACCAGCGTAGTTCGGGCAAATAAACTAACTATTTTCGAAAACAAGACTCTTTTTGACAAATACACTATTTCGAAAAACAGGACTCGTTTTATATTTTCTTTTCAACAAGCTATTTGAAAATAAAACTCTTTTGTTTTCTTTTTCTTTTTTTTTATTGACAAATAAAACAAACCATTTTTTAAGAACAAATTTTCCTTTTTCCTTTTTCTTCTTTTTTCATTTATCTCAAAAAATTCGGCAGAGTTTCGACTCTATTTTGACATTGGTCGTTTTTTGAAAACAGGTAATTAACTCTCTACACTGCTATTTCTCTCTTTTTTGTTCAATTTTTCCCAATATTCAAGCCGATCAGCAAATAAATGTACATGCAACATGTAAGATGCATCAAGGTGGTCTTTTTCATATCTGGTTACCTGTCCTAGGCGGACCCAACCCCTGTGTTGAGTCCCCTAAGTCATATGCACGTGATGCAGATAAGCGCTCCTACTAGGGATCCGACATGGAGTCACGTTATTCTAGGTTCAAAACCTGGGTATGTATTCTAGACTGTGTACCCGAGCGGACAACTCGAGTGGAGGAGGGGGCTACGTACCGGGGACCCGCGAGATCGTCCGGCTTAGTAACTTGTCTGGACTCTTTCTTATTTCAAGCTATGACACTAATAGAATAGGGAGTCTCAACCAGTAAGCACATCCCCGGAGGTGAGAAGATAAGGGTTTCGGCACAGTTTATATGTACAGTTCAAATAATATCAAAGCGGTAAAGCATTTAGCACATTTAGCAGGAAAACATATAAGAAAATCAGATAAATCCAAACATAACAATTATTCTAAGATCGAATTCCTAAACCCTGAACCGAAGTTTTAGTTTCGTCATTCCTAGCGGAGTTGCCAGAGCTGTCATACCTCCTTTTTCACTATACCCCGTAAGGGTGTAAAAGAGTATTTCCAATTAAAGGACAATCGAAACGGGATTTGTTATTAACATTCAGAGTCTCCACTTGGGAGATTTATAGTGTCCCAAGTCACCGGTTTAGAATCCCGAATCGAGGAAATTAGTGATTCTGTTTAACAGTCTGCGAACCAGAAATTTGAGTAAGAAATTCTATTAACCCGAGAGAAGGTGTTAGGCATTCCCAGATTCCGTGGTTCTAGCACGGTCGCTCAACTGTCATATTTGGCTTATTTATTTGGTTTTAGTACATATTTTAACCGATGTGCTTTTAACTTTGAACCACTTTTATTATTTTAAGAGAATTCCAACGTCGTGAAAAAACGTCTCGAACCACGTTACATAAATGCACCCGTAGTTTTTGACACATTTCGACTTCGTTGAGATTTGAATTTGGGTCACATAAATGTGCACCCGTATTTAAGAAGGTAAGATTATTAAAAATGCGCCAAAAGTGACTAACGCGTTATTATCTTTGGGGAAGGACGTGAAATTCGCTAAACGACTCATCCCCAAGTCTAAGTATTTTGTATAAACATTTATCGAGGGCCCCGCAATTTGTTTGTTTTGTTTAGTGAGACTCATCTCGTTTTATTATTAAAAGGCAAATCTAAAGCAATCTATAATTTTCTATTTTAATATGTCTCTAATAATAAACACCTTGGCCAGGCCCAAATGAGTCGGCACTGAACATAGGCCCACGCCGATATTGTTGTCTATTCACCTACTAATGATTGTTAAAACATGGCAGAAATTGAAAAGCAAACAGAGAAATAGGGTGTACTTTAACACCAAAATTCATATCATGAACCTCAAATGACTGGACATTGACACTCCACGATCCCACTGATCACTAATCATGAAGTAATTCAAGATAATCTTAATTAATGAGGCATGTTTAAGTCAAGTAATTACTGAGCTATTAGCATAAAATTACTAACACTTATATTGTAATAGTGAATTCCGTGCCATTAAACTTACATTGGTTTCCAAAATCAACTACAATTCCCAACTGTTTCTGATTTTTTAGTTTAAACAAAAGTAAATGCTAAACTAAACCTGCACTAACTATACGAAGATTATATCATTGATGATCACGAGTTTGAACAATCCTAAGGAGTCTAGTTTTTTTTTCCCCAAACTGGGGGTTGTATATTTCATCAGAACAGAGGATTACAAAAGGGTATGTCCTTGCCCTTGAAACTACAACATAAGGATACATAGCTATCCTTCAAAAAAGGGGGTAGGGAGAAATATATACATCCCTAACCCATTACAGAGCAATTAATTATCTCACAAAAAAATTTGCCTTATCAAATTTGGTTCTAATACTAGGCATCTGATTCTTGTCTAGATGGAAAGGGCCTTTTGCACCTTTGGGGAGTTGTTGAAATGTAAAGAAGTATGATTCTATTGAGGAAGTAGTCGCTAGCTTAGCTAGGTAATCCGCCACTTGATTGGCCTCTCTATAGTAGTGAACGACATTAACATTGGCTTCCTGAATCATCTGAGAGGTACACTCCATGATGTTGTTCAACTTATAGTTGCTGGTTGTATTTTCTTTGAGCATATTTGCCACAATCAATGAATCCATCTCCAACGTGAAGCCTATGTAGCCATTTTGAATACACCAGTTACAACCAAACCAAGCAGCCTACGCTTCTATGTAATTGTTGCTACTCCCCTGAGTTGAAACTGAAAAAGCCATAATTAAGTTTCCCTTGCTATCTCTGAGAATACCTCCAATCCCGGCTTTTCCATTCTCCTTGATGAAGCTGCCATCCGTATTCATTTTAAGGTAGCCATCCTCCGGTTATTCCAGTTGACAACAATTGCTTTAGGAATAGGCTGAAGATTTTGAACTTTTTCACAGTTGTTGTTCCAAGGCATTGAGATTTTGCAACTAGGGAAGGCTTTGGCGACTGCAGCCCAACAGTCCATAGAACTTGATGCTCCATTCTAACCAGGTTGAACTTCTTTTGACTACCATATTTGCAAGAACACCTTTCTTTCCAAATTGTCCAGCAAATAATAGAGGGGGTAATTTGAAGAATCAATTTGTGAACTGCATTTCGCTCCTTAACCTGCCACCACTTGTTAATGGTATATCTAACTGCCCTTTGATGATGAATAATTCCTAAGGGGGAACCTATTAGTTTCCAGATATAACTAGCTGCTTCTCCTTCCATGAAAACATGTTGAATGGTTTCATTTTTAGATTAGCACAATAGTTACATCTAGAAACTATTTGTCTTCCAAAGTTGACTATCACATCATCAAAAGGTAGTTTTCTATACCATAATCTCCAAGTAAGAAAAGAAATATTAAAAGGGATAGAAGAATGCCATACCTTACTTAGCAGATGCTCTTTCGGTTTACTCTTTCTGATAAGTTGCGTAGTAGTCTTATTGGAGTATCTTCCATCTAGCGAAAGATCCCAATAAATCTTGTCTGGTAGTGAGTTGTTCCCAATTTCAATCTCCTTTATGTGCTCTACTATAGAACTTGGTAAAATATCTTGAAGTTTTGTGATGTTCCATTCACCATTCTGGATGAATTCCTTGACAAGAATCTTAGGACTTTTGTATGTACCGGGGACCAAGTTGGTGAGAGGACCTTTACAGGTCCAATTGTCCCACCAAAAAATTGAGTTTCCAGAATTAACATGCCAAATCATATGTTGTTCTGCAATCTTTCTTACCTTTGTCAATTGTTTCCATGAGTGAGAGTTGCCAGAGGACCATTGTTTAGCAACAGGGTGAGCTCTAATGCAATATTTATGATTGAGAAAGTTAGCCCACAAAGATGGTGTTGTTCTGAACCTCCACCATCTTTTGATAGCTAGAACCTCACTGATATCTTCCATTTTACTAATTCCTATACCTCCCTCATCAATAGAAAAACAAAGGTTCTTCCATGATCTCCAATGGTACTTTTTATGGTCACCATCAGAGCCCCAGAAGAAATTAGCAAAGTGTTTTTCAAGGAGATTAAAGGTGGCTTTAGGAGGATTCATAGCAGAAAGAGTATATATAGGAAGAGATTGGAGGACACTTTTAATTAGAACAAGCCTACCTCCATAAGAGAGCATCTTACCATGCCAACCATTGAGTTTTTTAATGACCTTGTGAACTAAATAGTCAAAGTAAACAATTTTCTTTCTTCCTACATAAATAGGACAACCAAGGTAATTAAAAGGAAACTCCTTGTCCATAAAGCATGTACAATCTCTCATCCTATTAATACGGAGAGCACAAGTATTTGGGGCAGTCAGGAAGAAACTTTTATCTCTATTGACTAGCTGACCTGAGCTCGCCTCATAGGCCTTAACCAAATTCATGATCATCTCAATAGAGGTACTATTACCACTACTAAAGATAATTATATCATCAACATATGCAAGATGGTTAATAATCGGTCCCCTTACAGGCATAGAGAAAGGAGAAAAATTACCACCTTGATTTAGATTATTCAGAGACCTAGAAAGTACATCAGTAGCAAGAATAAAGAGAGAGGGGGATATAGGGTCCCCTTGTTTAAGACTTTGAGAAGATGTAAAGAAACCAGTTCTGTTACCATTAATAATAATAGAGTACCAGACTCCGGAAATAAGATTATTGATCAAATCAATCCAAACTTCTGAAAATCCGTATTTCCTAAGAACAGATGTAACAAAGACCCATGACATTCTATCATAAGCTTTTGCCATATCTAGTTTGATAACAATATTACCACCAACATTTTTCTCAGAAATATTTTGGATAATTTCTTGAGCCAAAAGGACATTTTCAGTGATCAATCTATCTTTCACAAAGCCCGTTTGATTTTCACAAATAAGATTTGGCAGCAAAGGATTCAACCTATTAGCGAGAATTTTAGAAAGAATTTTATTGGTAAAATTAGATAGGCTGATTGGCCTAAATTATGAAAAGTTAGTAGGAGCATTAATCTTAGGAATTAAAGCAAGACAAGTATGAGAATAGAATTTGGTGAGACTTTTACCATTGAAGAACTCCCTGACAAAAGCAACGATATCCTGTTTGATGATGTCCCAGCAATGTTGAAAGAAAGTACCGTTGTAACCGTCTGGCCTGGCTGCACTATCAGCACTCAAATCGAATACAGCATCCTTTATTTCACTTTCATTAGGAATCGCAGATAACTTCATGTTATCTTCTTCCGAAATGCACTTAGGAATACAAGTCAGAAGGTCGGGGTTGAGGGTGGGCTTGGGGAGATTGAACAAGGAATCAAAATGTTTGACAGCAGCCTTGGATTTATTGTTTTCTTTTTGAATCCATTTGCCCCTGTGATTTTTATTTCTATGGATCTGGAGTCTTCTTCTCTTTTCTCTGAGGAGACTGTGAAAGTACTTAGTATTACTATCTCCATCTTCGAACCATTTGTTTTGGGTCTTCTGTTTGAGTAAAGAGTCTTGCTTGCTCAACCATTGGATGTATTCAGCATAAACTTTGTTGGCCTCTGTTCTACTATTATCAGTATTGGAGTTGGTATCTATCTCATCTAGGAGTTAAACCTCAATTTCCCATTTGCTCACTTGATCATTGATGTCCCCTATTTCCTCTCTGGACCAATTGCTTAATCTCTTACTAAGCAATTTCAGTTTAGATTGTAGGATCCATATTGAGTTACCAGAAATACTAACATCCCATACCTCATTGACAATGCCCAAAAAATCTTTTTGGTTGACCCAAAAATTCAAAAACCTAAAGTAACTAACGTGGTTGTGGTTATTATTGCAGCACTTCATGAGTAAACGCCTATGATCTGAGCCCGTTCTCGCTAAGTGCTTAACAGAGTTATTCTGGAACTGTTGCGCCCACTTGTCGTTAACAAAAATTCTGTCTAGCCTTTTTCCAGACTCTTTTGCGAAGACTCCAATTATTGCACCAAGAGAATTTAGGACAGGAAAAACCAAGATCTGTAACCCCATACGTATCCATACAATTAATAAAATCTAAGCTTCTATGAACTCTGTGAGGGTTCCCTCCTAATTTTTCCTCTGGATCAATAATCACATTGAAATCTCCCCCAATACACCATGGGCCATCAATGATACAGCTATCCTTAATCAAGCTTTCCCACAACTCTTTTCTCTCAGTTGCCGTGCATTTAATGTAGACTGCTGTGATGTAGAGGCTGTGATTATTAATGGCGCCATCAAACTTCATGGTAATATGTTGTTCAATCCTCTGCAATCGTCATTTGGGTGCCATTGTTGTTCCAGAAACACCAAATTTGACCATTACAATTGGAAGTACTATGTTGGAAACCAAGGAATTCTCTGTAGCCCTCGAGCTTTTCTTTACCAATAAAAGGCTCGAATATAGCTACAAACTGAACCTTGTTAATATTGCATAAGTGTTTTAGCCTTTGAATGGCTTTTTTGGTTCTCACTGCTCTAATATTCCAAAAGATTGAGCTAATCATTAGAACTTGTGGGGGAGGTGTTCTGTTTTTTATTCTTTATGATGGAAAGATCATTCTTGTTCTTGTGCTTAGTTCTGGATCCTCTGGTATGAGTTCTTCCTCGTGTCTCATTGCTATCTTGGACATTTGTTTCAACAATCTATTTATAATTCTTTTGGTCGCGAGACTGATTTTGTAATAAGTGTTCTTCAGTAGTATCCTTGGCTTGACTCGAGTTCTCCATTGTCAAATTGGTTGCATTCAAGTCTACTGTTAGTTGAATCCCCGGATGTTTGATAATTTCTGAGGGGAGGCTAGAGGAGCTACAACTGTCTGCGATAGGATCCACTTGTTGCACCGGGTTAGCTATGTTACTAGTATTTTTGTCTTATGTACTGTCCTTTTCTTGATTTCTAACCATTGCAACTTCTTTTGACACTAACATCCGATCTTTTTCAGTGATATCTTCCTTAGTCGTAGAGAGTTATTGTTGTTGTTGAGCCTGAGTGTTGAGTAAACCCTGCAACTGAAGGCTTTCTTCTATAACTTCGAGAGAATGAGCATTTTGAGTAGCAGCAGAGCTCCTGGTCCACTGTTTCCTTTGGCTTTCTTGTGAGATCACTGGTTTGAACATTACTTTGCTCTTTTTTTTGGCATTCTTTTGACTTTAGTATTCTTCTTCTTTTTTTTCTTTAACTTTTTTCCATCAGTGGGATCTTCTTTGTGATCAGTAATGTTATTTGCTTGGAATTGAATAACATCTGCAACCTGGCTCTTACCTTTGTCATTGGTAATTCTATTTTACTTGTCTCTGATGATCTGCTCCTTTCCTCTTGACCCCATTGTTTTAACTTGAGGTTGATTTTGTGCCACTTCAATTGTTTTTCCACTGCCCATTAGAGATGTTTCAACTATTTGTGAAGTTCCTGGATTATCATTCTTCTCTTCCCTTTTAGCTTCAAGAGTGGATTTCTTTTCCAATAGTCTACAGTTCATCATGTTGTGACCCAACCTCCTACAATGTTTACAATATTTTGGAACTCCTTCGTATTCCAGCTTTTGGGTAAAACCTTGGAGAGGCGACTCCTCATCCTCTGACCCAACCCAAACAGATTCAAGTTAAGGTTTAAGGAGGTCAATTTCGACTCTAGCTTTGGCCATGCTTAGTCTAGTTTTTCCATTAGTCGCAACATCCAACGTCAGTGGAGTACCAACAGAACTTAGAATTTGTTTCACATAATGCCATGAATGCATATTAAACAGAAGGCCAGGAAGGAGAACCCATACTGGAACGATTGGGCTATCTTCCTCTGGTTTGAAGTCGGGGGACCATTTTTGAAGCCACATCTGTCTTCCTTCAATTTCTATAACCCTTCGGTACCAGATGTTTTTGAAATCTTCTTCAGTTGTGAAGTCGAGAAATACATTGAAATTATCATAGACACCGATTTTGACATTCCCTTTCAGCGAGAATTGTTCCCGGAATCTTGACCTTATTCTGTCAATTTGTGGTCGTGGTTTCAAGAATCTGCTGGCAATAGTGTGTTTGCATTCTTCCGCCATTATGCCATAATAATCTTTAGCTTTGAAAATAATTGCCGGCATCCCATTGTGGGTGGTTTGCCTAGCTACAACTGATTCACGAGGGTGCCGTGTCGCTGCCATTGATGTTCCAACAATTCCAGCGATAGAGTTTGCATAAGAGAGTTTAGGGGCGATTCCTTCTACTATCTTGTTCATCACACTTGGAGGAAGAGAGTGATGTTCCGGACGCGCCAGATCGGCACTGCCCGGAGGCTCCATCCGACGGCGCGTGAACTTCTATAGCTAGTCCAGTTAAATACGTATGAAAGCACACTGAGGTTCTACGCTATACTAACAGCACAAGCTAAACCAAATTTCTAGCTATAGAACTCTCATGCTTCTAGGAGTACAACTAATTAGATTAACAATTCTCAGCTAAAACAGTCCAATAGTTCAATACAGTTCCAAATAAACATGAATGTCTAATTTGAATATTTAAAGCTACAACAATTCTCAACAAATTCGAATGAACAAATGGCACTTCTTCGTCATTGACTTTCCAAATCGTTCATACATTTGAACCAAATTTTCACATCATTAGAGACAAGGTGAGTGTACCTACAATTCAAAATTAAGAAGGAGGAAGAGAGATCAGCGACAATAGCAGCTAAAGTCGAGCAGTTAGCCCAGGAGTGAGTTCAGCAGAAGTTTGAAATCAAAGGACTCCAAAAACTTAACCACAAGCAAATCAAATAGACTCAAATGCACTTGAAGTTGCACCCAAGCAATTTAAAAACACTCCAGCAATTAGAAAATAACTAAGCAACAGCTCGACTAATCACAATCTGACTTGAAAAACTAAATGCCTTCGAAATTGAACTAAATTGCCTCTGAAACTTCACTGGAGTAAACCTCAGCCAAAACCAACTGAAGGAGACCCAAATTCAACCCAACCAGTCACCAAATATCTCTAGATGCTTTTAAAACTCGAACTTAGAACAGAAATAAAGCAGTTCAAAAATAGGAATTTGAAAATGATCTAAAGAGCAATGAACCAGTAATATTTGATTTTTTTGTTTTTTGTTGTTTTTTTTTTGGATTTTGAATGTTTGAAGTTCAAGTTCAGATCTGAAAATCAGAGAAGAGTTTTTGGGGGGAATTTGATGGCTGAAAACTTGTGATTCAAGGCAAGGCATTGCCCTTTTATAGGCACAAGAGGTGCAGCCTCAAATTTCAATTTTTTACACATTAGTCCCTATGTTATTTTCAGTTTTTTGCCTTCTTAATCTTTTATTCCCTGACTTGTTACCCAAGTTACACCCCTAAGCTACCAAAAATCTGATTTGAGACTTATCTAGAAAGTTCTAGTAGCTTCTAATTTTGTTACTTATCAGATTCCTCCAGTGAATTACCCTTACTGCGCTTAGCTTATTCTGCAATTTACTAGTCTAACAAATTAACCTATTTTCGATGCCCAAAATGCCCTTGAATACCCCTGAAACTACTAAAATAGCCTTATCTCAACTAACCCCCCAGCCCCTTTTCTTTAGTCACTTTTAACTATGGTCAATTTCGAGAATAGATTATTCAACAATTTTAATTAACTAGAACCAAGATCAAATTCAAATCCTAATCCAAACTGACTACCGAATTTCCAGTTACTGATCAACAATCAAAACTACTAACATATTGACCATCATAAAATCAGTATGAAACTAGAATACTAATCCGAACTTAAACTAACCAAAACTACTCAGCAAATCCAAACAAGTAGAAACTAATCAACCTTTAAACTTAATAAAAAATACAGACTTAGAACAAAATCATGCTACTGAAGAATAGAACACATTACTGGTTAAACAAATGTAGAAGAAAACCCTAATTAATTACTCGAGCTTATAACAAAAACTATTTAACTCATCATACAGCGAAACGTTCATACGAAGAGACACAAAATCACCAGACATAAAAGGAAAATTACAATAGCCTGAGCAAAATTTCTAAAACAAAGATGGACTGTGAACCCTAAAAAAAAAAGAAAACTAGCAGAAAGGAATTCTTACTGATTTAGTTGACACCTAATGCTTGACCTTGAGATTTGACGGCATGAAACAACTGACACTTCGACCTCGGATTCAAGATTTGGGAGCTCTGGGGAGACTCGTCCACCATTGATGGTGGATTTGTCACGAGGAAGGTGAGAGAGTTATCTAGTATCACTTTAGTGAGGTTTTTGGGGAATTTAGGGTTCCAGTCACAGCTTCGATTTAAGATTCGAAGAACCTGGGGGTGATTCAACGGAAAATGAGTAGAGATTGGGGAATAGGGGATGAAGGAGGTGAAAGGGTGTTATTTTGGTCAAGATTGGATGAGGCGCCACCGGCCACGACGGAGGAGATCAAAGGTGGCGCCTTAGGGTTTTAATGATTTGGGGTTTTGACAGGGATTTGAACCAGGGGGATTTGATGTTTGGAAAGAGGAGGGCTTGGGGAGTCTGTGGTGTGACTTTCAGGTGATTTGGATGAACGCCGCCGGCGGAGATGATATCCAGCCGGCGGATTAAGGTGGAGGGACGGTGGGGCGGTGGTGTTACAAGGGAGTGTACGAGGAGGATGAAAATGTTCTTAGGGTTTATGGGATTATTTGTACAGTTTTAACTAATGTGAGGAAATAATATGAACCGTTAGATTACGGAGATGGATGGCTGGGATTGACTGACGTCCAAACGTCGTCGTTTTAATAATAGAGGGGCAGGCGGGGTTTTGAGGTATTTAGGCTGGTTGGGGTTGAGCATGGCTATGGGAATTGATGGTTTGGGCCATCAGAATTGAATAAGAATGGCCCAATTCGGTGGTCCAAGTAATCAAAGGGCCTTTTCTTGTTTAATTGCTTCTTTTTTTTTTCGTTTCTTCTCTCTTTTTTATTTTTTGTTTTTGTTAATATTTTGATTTTCATTTTTGTGTTTTTTTATATATTTTTGATTTTATTGAATGCTAAATTAAAATTCAAGGATAAATTGACACCTAAAAACATACTTCCTAATTTCCCAAAAACACAAACTAAAACAAATTTAAACTAAAGATATAAAAGTACCCTTTTTGTTATTTTTCTCTATTTGTAAATAATTTAACTACTGATTAATCCTAAATATATGAAATTAAATCCTAAACAAACGCCAAGTATATTTTTGTATAATTTTCGTATGAATTAAAATGCATAAATAAAATGCACACAAAAAATAACACAAAATTCACAAATTTGTAAAATAATGAAAGAAGAATCACTTTGTTTTAATTTTTGGGAATAATTCATGTAGGGCAAAAATCACGTGCTCACAATACCGGATGCAGTCCGTCTCCATAGTCATCCAAAAAAAACCTGCCCGGAGTATCTTCTTGGCTAAGACAAAACCGTTCATATGTGGTCCACAGGTCCCGGCATGAATTTCCTCTAGCAATTTAGATGCTTCCTTCACATCGACACACCTTAGTAATCCCAAATCTGGAGTCCTCCTAAATAGGATTCCTCTGTTGTGAAAGAAATTATTGGACAATCTTCGAAGCGTGCGCTTCTAAGTAGTATTTGTAAGCTCTGGGTATTCTCCTTTTGCCAAGTATTCCTTGATGTCATGAAACCAAAGCTTTCTGTCTGCTTCTTCTTCGACGTGAGCACAGTAAGCTAGCTGATTGTAGATATTCACAGGAATAAGATCAATGAGATTCTTATCTGGATATTGTATCATAGAGGCCAGGGTTGCCAATGCATCGACGAACTCATTCTAGACCCTGGGGACATGTTGGAATTCCGTCTTTGTGAATATCTTTCTCAACTCCTATACATGATGCAAGTATGGGAGTATCTTGGAGTTCTTGGTTTCCCATTCTTCTCGGACCTGATGTATTAGCAAGTCTGAATCTCCAATCACTAGCAACTCTTGGATGTTCATGTCAATGGCCATCTTGAGCCCTAAGATGCAGGTTTGGTACTCATCCATATTGTTAGTGCAGGGGAACCTGAGCTTGGCGGATACCGGATAATGTTGACCGGTTCCTGACACTAGGACTGCTCCTATGCCAACTCCTTTAAAATTTGCTGCACCATCGAAAAACATCCTCCAACCATCATAGGATTCTGCAATGTCTTCTCCTACAAATAATACCTCCTCATCAGGAAAATACATCTTCACGGGTTCGTATTTTCCATCTACAGGATTTTCTGCAAGGTGATCCGCTAGTGTTTGTCCCTTGATTGACTTCTGAGTCACGTAGACAATGTCAAATTCACTCAACAGGATTTTCCACTTAGCTAGCTTGCCAATAGGCATGGGATTCTGGAAGATGTACTTCAAAGGATCCATCCTTGATATGAGATACGTAGTATAAGCACAGAAATAGTGCCTCAACTTCTGAGCTACCCAAGTCAGAGCACAACAGGTGCGTTCCAACAGCGAATACCGGGCCTCGTATGGGGTGAACTTCTTACTGAGATAATAAATGGCTTGCTCCTTCCTCCCTATTTCATCATGTTGCCCTAGAACACATCCAAATGCTCCATCCAATACTGCAAGGTAGAGTATTAGGGGTCTACCTAGCTCGAGCAGGACCAAAACTAACGGTGTTGATAAGTACTCCTTGATTCCGTCGAAGGCTTTTTGGCAGTCATCGGTCCATTCGGTAGCGGCGTCCTTCTTCAGCATCTTAAAGATTGGCTCATAGAGGACAGTAGATTGTGCTATGAACCGGTTGATGTAGTTAAGTCTCCCCAAGAAACTCATTACTTCTTTCTTGTTCTTTGGCGGTGGCAATTCTTGAATAGCTTTGACCTTTGATGGATCCAATTCTATCCCTCGGTGACTCATAATAAACCCAAGCAGTTTTTCGGCTGGAACCTCGAATGCACATTTTGCGGGGTTCAATTTCAGGTTGTACCTTCTCAGTCTATTGAAGAATTTCCTCAAATCTTCTGTGTAATGAGTGGCTTTCTTGGAATTAATGATGACGTCGTCTACATACACTTCGATCTCCTTGTGTATCATTGTTGATACCCAATTTTTTCCTAAGTATTTTTATACACAAAATACTTCCAAAATAGCATATTTGTGCATATATAAGCACACCAAGAGTTTTGGCATTTTTAATCATTTTTAAACCAATTTATTGCCTATTTTAATACAACAAAATCCAATAATTATTTCCAAAATTATCATTTTTGGTGAATAACTCATTTTATTCTCACATTTACACCAAAATATAATTAAGGTAATTTTTTTGCATATTTTAACGAATTTATTTGGTATTTTAAAGCTAAATTGCATATAATTACAATTATAGCCTATTTTGTGATTAATAGCATTTTATAATTACAAAATTAGTTCAAGTATTTTAAAGTTAATATTTATGTAAAATTTGTTTACTCAGTATTTTTAATTTATTTTTTTTAAAAACCATTATTACCTTTTTATAAAATAAAAAGGGGAAATTAGCTATTTAAAATCTAGCCTCAATTTCATTTCAAATACAACCCAAATTGGAGCCCCAATTCAATCCCAATTACGCAACCCAATTCCATTTGGACCCGACCCCTGATCCAATCGCCCAAACCCACCCGTTTTCTTTTTAAAATCTGAGCCATTGATCATTTTTTATCAATGACCCAGATCTCTTATTTACTTTTTAATTCCAAACGACCCCTAAACCCTACCCCATTCTCTCAAAACGCCGCCTCTAATTCTCTCTTCTCTCAAATGCTCTCGAACTCTCTCGAAACCCTAGTCGCTCTCTGCCCTTTTCAACCCCAAATCCACCGGAGTTCATGGCTGCTCAAGCCATGGACAACCTATACTCACCTTCTTCTGCTTTCACATGCTTGATACCTGAAGGTTCAAGGCCAAACTTCGAGGGCCTTCGCTCCGACCTTCGTCGATTCGAGGTCTCCGGCCATTTTAGGCATGTCTTAGCTTCCTAAGCCTGGTTCCGACCTTATCAACTCCAGATTTGATCTTGTTTCTTCCAAGCCTTTCTCGTTTCTAGGGTTCTCAGAAACCCTAGCCTATTCGAGGTTCTTTTTCGTTTATTTTTTTGGATCTGTGCTCGATTTGTGCTATATGTGATGTTTTAAACGTTTTTCCCAATTTTTCTTTTTAAAATCTTTTGATTTCAAACTAGGGTTTCTGAGTCT